>MJUU01030447.1:65204-106752 GCA_002080025.1 Modiolus philippinarum
CTCAGATCTGTGTCCTTCACTCAAATCTGTGTCCTCCGACGTCACACTCAGATCTATGTCCGTCAAAACACCCAGTCCCTTAAATCCGTGTCCTATAATGTCATGCAGAATTGTGTTCAACGAAACAGTTTTTCTTTCAGTTGCAGTTACTAGTTTTTGGATTTTGTCACATGCACATTTACTCCATATCCCTTTATTTGATATAACAAAATATTGGTTGATTTGTATGTTGTTGACACCTAGTTTGTGGTAATACATTCATGCAAGTTAGTTATTTAAAAATGTTTGTGGAAAAAAACATACTAAGAATTTAGTTTGGCAGGACAAGTTTTGACAGCCACTAAAAAAGGGAATGGTAGGGGTAGGAAACTGTGTGATATGTTAGGAAAAATAACAAAATATGTCCACAATGAAGAACCAAAAAAAAAAAAAAAATAAGCACCCATCAAGCAAACCAAAAATCCTGTAACAACAAAAAGTATGAATATACATGGAAGTCTTCTACGGTTTGGACCATACACGTACATTTGGAACGTATGAGTACAAGAAATAAAGAAGAAAAAATAGCTTATCTTCATTACTCAAACAAAATAAGAGTTAAAAAATGATCAAAACTGATACAAACCATCACATCAGGTCTTCATAAAATTTTTTTAAAAAATACCGATATTACGATTGTGAAAATTAAAATATGAAAATTATTGAAACAATAATAGTGTTTCAGGTGAGTTTTCTTTTAAGTTTCGAGGTGTAGTCCAGCATTATTTATTGAGAGGTAATTTTATTCATTTAGCAGGAACTTTAAATGAATCTAGTTTATTATGTTAATATGTGAACTTTTCCATAAAACTGTATTCAGAAGAAATATCTACCAAATTATACAGAGAGAATTAATGAACGCATTCCACTGCTTGTGATTTTCATTAGGCTTTTCCAAATTCCCAAATCTGCTGTGCAAAAAAAACCAAACAAACAAAACAAAACAAAAAAACATAAAATAGGAAAAAAAAAAACAAACAAAATAAGACCAGAAACACCATTATCAAAAATTTTATTACTGTAGTTTTAGTGATACCTTCTTTTTTAAGTCTTGGTCATGTCATTGAATCAAAGAGAGATAACTCTGTGCATTAGATTGCAAAGCATTATTTATGCTGCTGATGTTGGAGTCCTTCAGTTATGTCATCAACCTGTGTATATATATTTGAAACTTAATATTTCATTTTGCAATTTTAGGATGGTATATTGCTTCGTGCAAAGGAAGAGAATCTATATACATGTGGAGAGATTTTTTCAGAAGACAGTGGCTTATTTGTCAGAGAAGGCCTTACTTGTGCAGCTGACATTGAAACGGTGTATTACAGTGCCAGTTTTAAATATTTTGTCCCGTTATGTTGTGTTTATTGTGGAACTATACATGATTTGTTGGATCAGGACAATGAATACATAGAACAATTGTATTCTCAGTTTTCAGTTGTACGTCCATTGTGTAGAGCTTGTCGTGCAAAAGGATTAGAAGCTAAAACATGGGGGAAAAAATTCCACAAAAAGCAGAGAAAAGATTAAGTCATTATATGATATTCACGTTCAGTTTCAGTGAAATATTTCCATTTTGTTCCAATATTGTTAGCCTTATGACTATAACAGTTTGTCTATCATTTTGTAGAATTGTTTAAAACTCAAACAAATGTACATAATTTACAGACACTCTTAATGGTTAAAAGTTAAAATTTTGATTTGCAAAAGGCTGTGGTTGCAGTTACCAGAATAAACAGGAGTAAAAAAAGTATTTTTTTATTTCAATACTTTTAAAAAACTGACAATGTAAAAGAAATGGTCAACATGATCAACCTAATTCAGCTGCCATTCACTTTTTCAGGTACAATCATGGTATTTCTCACCATTTTTAAGGGAAAACTTCATTTTGATGGTATTGGTGTTATAACAGTCACTCCCAAATCCACTTACCAGGTGATATTTGAAGGGACATGGAGTAAATGTGACAAACCATAATACACATTGAAATGAAACAAGTATCAAGGAAAGGGATTTTTATTTTGTTCTTCATTTTGGCTGTTGCAGTGAAGTCTTTGACAATGAGCAAAACATGTTCCTCTACTAACCTGAAATATAGCAGACTGTTATATTAAAAAAAGTGCTCTTTTTTTAAAAAAGTAAAAAGTACAAAGTCAGTGAAGGTAAATTGGCATACAAATCTTGTTAACTCTTTGCTCTTGAACACCATGGAGCATAATGATCAACATTGAGGTTCTTACAATGTTTGAAGTTATATAAATGAATGTCTAGATTTTTCAGCTCATTATACCCCCCGCAAACAAAGTTTGGGGGGGGTATATAGGAATCACCCTGTCTGTCTGTCTGTCCGTCCGTCTGTCTGTCCGTCTGTCCGTCCGTCTGTCCACACTTCTCGTAAGCGCAACTCCTCTTAAACCACTTGAAGGANGGGATCCTTTGATCTCATTGCCAATTTCATCAGACATACAGGCATATCTATTTACTTCATGAAAAATATTCTTCGGTGTCCTCCACTGAAATATACCTTTATCCCAAGCTTTAAAGCAGGGTAACCATCCATAGAAGCAGTTTAACAAATTCCTTTAAAACATGACAACTAAATATGTATTCCTGGTTGTGTAGGTATATTGAAATTGAAAAGCCCTAGGTATGAGTCCAAACATTAGCTTTAATCACCTTCTGACAGTGCAGGTGCTGGAATAATTGCATGGAAAGAAGATATGAGGTACACAGAGACATTTGTTTTGCTTGGAACATCTTTATCATGTTTGCATTTTGATAATTCATAAAAAAACTGAGTTTACTTCGCCCAATGAAACTAGATTTAGAAAAAAAAATAATTTAAAAAAATCGCTCGCTCCCTAAAATTTCATTCGCCTGACAAATCATCATTTTCCGGGAAAAGAAATTAAAAAAAAATTTCGCTCGCTCGCTCCAATTTTTCAGAGGAAAAAATCCAAAGAACTATAAATCAAATTGGTGTGGCCTAATTAACAAAATTTAAGATGTGCAATTATGTGCCTTCTCAATGTTGCTATTATCCCCTGGTCCCCAAACTTCACAACCACAAAGGTATGTTGTACAAGTTTTTCAAACAGTTGTAACTTACATTCAATTGATAGGCTATGCAATCTACCCCTCTTCAAAATTTCATATACATAGCATTAGTGGCTATCTTTATATTGAACTTTTTTGCTGCCATGAAACTACTTGATCTTGAAACAATTAAGCCTAAATTACCTTATTTCCTTTTTTTCATAAATAATTAAATTCCTTTACAATTTCTATTTCTGTATTATCATATGAAGAATAAGGATTGTGAGGCAATCTACCTCTACTAAAAACAACAATTTACTTATATTTTTTTTTAATTATTTATCAATATTCACGAATAAGAACAAAAATATATGAAGTTATATGCATCTGTAGTTTGTGTCTCAAACTACAACACGAATAATATATATGCGAAAATGAAAAAATGACTTATTGCCTTACCGAGTTTTCTCAATTAAATAAATGTCATATTCCCACCAGTAAAACTAAAAGAGTTCTTGTCAATGTAGAAATTCACGTAACAATATCTCGTCGATATCGTTGTCATGTAAATACCTGTCGCATTGCAACGAAAAAAAATCTGCATATAGAATTCTGTTTGTGAGTAGAGGATTTATATAATAAAAAGTCCTGTTAATCGACCGTCATGAATATCAATAAAATGTCACCTGTGTCGACCGACGCATTGAATTGAATTCGTTCCGGAACAAGTTCAACAACGCATTTAATCCTTCTGTGTCGTTCGGCACTCGTGACATTTTTGTTAGTATTCACGACAGTCTATTATTTATACTATAAACATACGAATAAACAACAGTTTTCAAATATGTAGCTGACTCTGTTAATAACGAATAATAAAATCAGTTTACGATTTTTCTTCAACAATAACGTTCAGATTTGAAATGTTAATGATCTCACATTTACAGATAAACGGTTGTCTGTTACCTTATATATATAATCTATATCTATTGCATCTATAATCTGCAAACCTGGTAACCTGGACATTCTTCACCATTGGCGAAAATTCGTACGTGTGAAAATACTACGATTTTGGTGCTTACGAAGTACCAACCACGTGTCTCCGCGTTCAAATAAAGTATTAAATCCCTTCTACCTCTTTAAATCTATTACTTTAATAGTTTTTTGTTCTAAATGAATTGAGTAAATGATTAACATCTACAGACCTTAAGTATGAACTCTTATTATTACATTCTTAAAAAATTAATGTAAGTTAAAGAAAGCCAAATTAGAAATTACATGCATATTCCACAAGTAACGTAATTTAATTTACAATGCTGTAATTGTTTTATACAAACCTATCTCTTTCCAATTAATGGAAATTGGGGTAGTTGGTCATCTTATGGAAGTTGCTCCGTTACATGTGGCAGTGGAACACAAACAAAGACAAGGTCTTGTAGTAACCCGGCTCCAGCGCATGGTGGAAGTTCCTGCAGTGGTTCTGTTACCAGTTCAAAATCCTGCACTTTGAGTGCTTGTCCAGGTAGGTTTACACATCAAATCAAATCATTTCGTTGATTTGTCAGCTTGTTTTACTTCATAGTTTTGTTCCTCAATGTTTCTGAACATGTAAATAGAGGCTGTCTGTCGTTAATAAATAAAGACTTGAACGGTGCAGTTGGTGTTTTATTTAATCAAACAAAAGACATTTTCCCATACTTATTTGGCTTCCTTCACAAACATACCGGTAGAAACGTTGTTCTCTCCGCTGTAGCTAATCTTTATGAAGGACACCATTGCGGGAAATCGACGTGTGCATTGTACGTGCACCTCCCATCAAATGGCGTTATGAAATTTATCTGGAAAATGTACTGAATCACTCAGTTTGAATTAGATAGCTTACAGTTATTCCGAATGGGGTAAATTGCAAAGATAATAAACACTGCCGGTCCATATAACAGTATATGGACCGACAGCCAGTCCACATAAAATATTTTTCTACTTTGTATTGACCTATTTCAGATTACAGTGCTAAGGTGTTTAATTTTAATTGATAAAAATAAATTGTGCAGTCTTTTAAACATTATATATTGCATTTTGGAAGAATTATCACAAATAATTCATTTAATCCATTTTAAGATAATATTTTAACCTTGAAATTTTTTTGAGTGAAATAATAGAAGGAAAAAAGATTGAAACTGATATACATTTCTGGAATTAAAGTATAATATATCAAATAGTTCATGTCAATTCATGCCAAATGGACCTCGTGGTCACCCTAAAAATACTATATGGACCTCAGCTTCGCTTCGGTCCATATACTATTTTTGGGGTGACCACTCGTCGATAAACCGCCATATGTCCCTCATTGCATTGGACTTTTTGATAATTAATAAATATATAGTGTTATAGCTTTCAGGGAATATACTTCTGTTGTCACATGATGATGCATTTTCTACATATCGATTTATGAAAATAATACTCCTTTGATTAAAGGGTGTTCGCTACTCCATATGAAAATGAATAGGATTTCAAATAAATGTGATTTTTTTGCTAGAAAATTAAAAAAAGAAATAATGTAAGTGAAAAAAATCGATAGGTTGGTGATCTTGTTTTTGAGTTATGTGTGATTGAAAATTTGGCGGGAAACTGAACTCCTCAGAATTTTCATACGATTAACATTAGGGAGGTCTGACCACGACTGAATGTGACAGAATAAATATAATTCAATGAAATTTTTATAGAATGCTCATAAAGATGTATAAAAAGAAATAATGGGAAAAATTAATGAGTCAATGGGCAAAAAATTATAAAGCTCTTAAATGGATAAAACCAGGGAATTCCGACAATCTGATAGAAATCCCAAAACATGAGGAGCGAACCTCCTTAACGATAACTTGGGCTTTCAGGAGCTCACAACCGTTCTCTGCTAGTTCTCTTAAAGAAATCTCTATCTACAGTCAAATTAAGTAAACACTGAAGGTTTTTGATTATTAAATAAATGAAGTATATAGAAATAGTCGTATGAATATGACATTTGATTTATTCTTGGGTTTTCTCTCTTTGTCCATGTCTAAAACAATACTATGAGTCTACAAAAGGAAGGGTTTAACAATGGTGTTTGAAACTCTAAAAATATTTCATACACTTTCCGTTTCTCTTACCTTGATAATTTAGCCATTTATTATTGTCAATGTGATGGTCATTTAGACAATATCAAATGTATATTTTACATTCTTAAAATGTCTCTGCTGTTGAAATGTAGCATCATTAAGAAGATGACTAAAATCACATTGAAATGTGAAAACAAAATACAAAAAAGGGCAAGCCGAGCGCAGTATGTCGGCCACAGAAAGCTTAACAAGTGAAATTTAAAAGTGAATGTGGAACCAGTAATTAGATGGTCACAACAGGGAGCTTGACACAGTAATTAGCTGGACACAAACTAGGGAACATAAAAAAATGTATTTTGGATTCCTGAAAGCACGGAAACTGTTAGAGTTACGCTTAATCTGTTGACATACTTCTAACAGCTTACATCAAGATGAATCAAAAGACAAAAAATCTAAAAAAAATCAGATTTTAAATAACAATTCTACATATTTTCAAAAATTGCAATTTCGGTCCCTTTGACCCCTTAATAGTTCAGAAACGGTAAGAGATACGCCAAATTTGTTGATATAATACAGAAAGATTACAATAAGAGCAATCGAAAGAATGAAATATCCCATCGATGGGATGAAAAAAATACAAATTTAATATAATCTGCGCATTTTCAATTTTGGCCCCTGTTGGCATCTTATGGCTCTGAAAGGAATATAAAGTTAGCAAACATCTAATAGTTAAGTGCTATGTTAACTTTTCATAAGGAATCAATTGTAAAAAATGCATCAAAATCGGACTACAAATAAATAAAAAAAAATCCATTTAGGGCCCATTTATCCCATGAACGGTACATTCGACACCAAATCCGTTCGCGGAGTACTGATTTGAAATTTCCTCAAAAGCACAGTGAAAGAAACCCCATTAGAATCCGATAGATAACAAAACCTCTACAGCTAAATATTTGAAAACACCCAATTTTTCCCTTTTTGACTTCTTTTAGAAAAACGGAAGGGCCACAATGACCACAACCGAACCACACCTTCCTTATGTGCCAAGGAACATTGTGTTAAAGTTTCATAAAGATTGATCCACTTAAACTTAAGTAATTGGCCAAAACAAAAGTGTCTACAGACAAGGAAAACTACAACAGCGCCATACCATTATACAAAATCAATTTCTTTGCGGTCGTATAAATACTTCTCAAATATCTAATTTAGCAATATCAATTAACTCAGCAACTATTGCGAAAATTCGACTAACGCGCGACAACTCTTGATACATAATGAATTTACCTGTGCAGTTAGTGCAAAAGTCCATATTTCAAATACTAATCGCTCTCACAAAGATTAATAAATACTCATGAAAATTGGTAGAAAAATCAGTTATTGCATAATCTGTCTATTTGCCAATATGTGGCGAATTGAGGTTAAACAAATACCAGAAAGACTGAAAAATCACTGTTATTCCTCAAACGCAAGAAACAAAATAAATGATAAAAAGATAATTCTGTATTAGTTTAGTTGGAAATTAGAAATTTAGACACTACTGTTTTCAAGTTTAAGATAAGGTCACTCGTTTTTCTGAAGTCTTCTTATTCAGAGAAAACTTTTCATTCAAACTCATATTTAACAGTTTTTATTTCAAAGAGTTGTCGAACATGAATCTATATTGTGGTAGCTACCAAATGGAATTCACCATCATGCTTTTCCCGATTGGTGTCGCTGCTGCACTATCAGGTAGTTCGCGGGAAAACTGGTATTTTACGCATGTTCAAATATTGTTCTTGGTGCGTGATTTTTCCCGATATCACGACGTCACAAAACAAAACCTGATAGTGCAGTGGTGACACCATACGGGACAAAATCTGGAAGGTGCATTCCATTGGAATACAACCATGTATGTCATGTATCCAAATTGGGATCTAATAACCCAATATGATTGGAGTTTCCGCCAACCTGCTTATGACTCTTCGGTACAGATAAAATCTAAACAATTGGAAGACCATTACTCAAAGATGTTTTGTACATTTGATTTTTTAATTTTTGTCTTACAGACGTGTGTGTTTACATCGATGGTACTAATCACAACAAAGGTTCCCATTGGTATGACGCTTGTGATTATAAATGTGAATGTGTGGATCCCAAGATCAATTTCTTCAACTGTTCAGCAAGGTACAACAGTTATACATATATTACTGTCCTTCCTCTATTTGTCATCAAGTTCTTCACGGCATTACATAACTTAAACTCTGGACCAAGAAGACTTCAATTAAAAATAATAGCATCAACAAAGAAAAAAGTAAATATCATTTAAAAATAAAACCAAACATAAAAAAAACAAAAACAAAACAAAAACAAAAACAAAAACGAAAAACGAAAAAAAAAACAACATAAAAAACAAAATAAAATAAACAAATAAAAAAACCCAAAACAAACCAAAACAAAACGAAGCAAAACAAACAAACAAACTACACAACAAAGCAAAAACAAAGCAAACCAAGGCAAAATAAGTAAGAGGTTTACTTAAGTTTGAAATAATTGAACTTTTAGTTTATGTCTTTATTAAGATGACTTTATACTTGTAAATGTACGAGGTAAGTATAGGACACCTTTATGTACTTATAACTGGATAAAGGTCTGTTTCCCTGCCTACTATTGATTGACTGAATATTGTTTAACGTGTACTCGGGACTGTTGCGGCTTTATCGGTAACGTGTGTATGAATCTCCTTTGATGTACACTACCTGATTATGTCAGCATCACCGAAGTCGTAGTGATATCAAAAATAACGGGTCATGTGAAGACGTCACGTGCGCATTTGCTTTGGTACTACTTATCGTATCCACGTACGTTTCATATCTTGAATGGAAAATGCAGATTAATCATAACAATAAACAATATGTTAACTATGCTGAAATAAAAGTTTTTGCTCATTTCAATTTATTTTAGAGGTCTATTTATCATTTTGTGGATAGCGAATAAGGGAAATATTGGACTTTTTTTGAAACGAACTTTATCACGGCGTAATGCATCAAGCTCGACGTAACAGATTAACCGGCCTATACTGGCCGTGATAAAGTTTTGTATGAAAAATATAGTTTCTACAATGAGAACTAAGTTGATTATTAAATTTCTCACATCGAGTTCCATAAATTTTGCAAATGTTTAAAGACGGGGCTTGCCGATTTTTGAAACATTTGAAAATTTATTTATCAAGATGTGAGAAATTTCATAATTAACGTTTTTTAAGTTGTAGAAAATGTTTCTCTAATGCCATAATATATAACTCCGATGATTATGTTCAGAATAGATTTGGCAGGAAATTTATCAAGAGTTTCTCTCTCTAGAGATGAGAAATATTTTTATCATACCGGTCAGGCGATGGTTAAATTTGCTAGAAATTAGAGAAACAAAATAATCTATGTTCCATTCAAAACAAGATGAGAACCAGTTTTAATATATAAATTGATGATTATTCTTGATATGCAAAAGACCATAGTGCGGAAAATTTTAACTTCCACTGGAATAACTTGTAGAAATCGAGAGGGGTTCAGAATTTAGCCGTGTAACCGATCACCCACAAACAACTCAAAAAAGTGTTTTCTACAAGGATTTTTCAACGCACAGGAAGCTGGGTATTTCTTCAAAGTTAACAACCCATTCAAAAGCCCTGTATCCAATCACCTACGAACAACTAAAAAAGTGCTCTTCACAAAGGTTCTACATCGCACAGGAAGCGTGACATCTCTTCATCGCTTATACCAGAGATGGGTTGTGGGTTAACTCATCCAGCACAACCATTGACAACCACTTTGGAGGAGTTGTGGCCCACTGTCTTAGAGATTGTGGATCCATCGGGTCAGCTCGGTTTTGGGGGGGTTCATATCCCCTGGAAGCCGAAGGTACTGGGCCAAATTTATATGCTCTGAAATAACCCCGGAATTCTATCTCTGATTTCTGCAATAAAATGATATTATGATATAACTAGATACAGAATTTGATGCCGACTTTATATTGGCCAGATGCGGCCATTTACGCGAAAAACGGATTGGCCGCATCTGCCCACCAAACGACCCTCTCTCATCTGCCATGAAATTAAAAATTTAATCTTTTGAATTGTTTCTGACCTTTAACGTTTCGTTTGTTTCGCTTTTATTTCGTTTCGCACTTAACAGGTACCCATAATGGGTAGTAATATCTTACAGAATAGTGTTGAAACTAGCATTGCGAGTGGCATGATTCAATAAATGACATCTTTTGTAAATAAGAAGCTTCAAATTAACTGATCATGTACATACACATACACATTCGTAATTAGAAGTAGCAAAATACCGAAGTTGCTGTAAATTCAGTTTCTGAATATGACAATTTCGACAACTCATGTCTCTTCAGTGCAAATCCAAACACAATATTTAGAAAACCATTAAGACAAAATTGTAAAGTCTGATCGTTATAGGTTAAATAACCACGCAGATCTAAATAAAAGGCCAACACCAGCTAAAGACAGAGCTTTGTTAAAAGAGATACTCCACAGTTTTAAGCAAATTTTCAACATTGCAAGTTTCCTAAAAAATCGGTTTTCGGGTCAGCACCGAAGTACTGACCACTGGGTTGATGAATAGGGTAACTGTATGTGGAGTCGTACAGAACGTGGACTCGTACGCTTTTGCTAGATTTCAAAATGTATTCATATCATCAGAAAAGTTTTAAATTAGACTCCGCGTACTTGATACCTCCATAACAACCTGTTGTTATACCTAGCAACGCACTTTTCCGGTTTGCCTCGTTTTAAAATTGAAAGAAAAAAAAAATAGAAAACACTTCATTTGAAAAAAATCTAACCATGACTTTCTTTATATAAAAATCTGTTCTTTAATTTCAGCCTTCTCTAAAAAACTTTAATTAAACAAAAGAAAAACGTTAGAAGTCTTTTATCTTTCGAAGTATATTTACAAAAAAAATTATTTTGAAGCGTAAATTCAAAGATTTCAATCCACCGAAACAACAGTAATTTTTAGGAAAATATTGCATAGACGAGAATTTGAACCTTTGTATCCATTTTTCTTATTGTGTACGTACTCTTTCTCCCCAGTAAAATGAAGTTTGATATAGAGTTAATTTATTCTTTATTTTAAAAATGTGTTTGATTCGATTTTCCTCAAAAATGACAAAATGCAACATATATGCATATTAATAGATACTGAACAGACTGTCGTATTTTTGCATTTCAAATCTATTAATGCGTGAATATAGGCGAAAATATTGTCTTACATATCACATAAGCTTATGCGTATTTTGAAATAAAGTTACCAAGATTTAGGGTTGTACGATTCCACGTACTATTTTTAGCGATTTCCCCAGCATTTAGAAATTAAAAAAGTTGTGTCATAAAATAAAAACGAAAATTTTGTCTTTTCAAATTGATGGCGTATATAATATCAAAATTTCGAAGTTACTGTTAATTTATTTTCTGCATATGCGCATTTTGACAACTTATGTCTCATCAGTGCAGATAAAACCAAAACATTGGAAATCCATTAGCCAGAACGTGTAAAATCTGATGGAGAACAAATAACCAAAAGGGTCTTAATAGAATATCCGATATTCAGCTAAGGACAGAGCTATGCATGAGAGAGATACTCCTTAGTTTTTAAAGAAAATTTGATAAAATTTTGATATTGCAAATTTAAATAAAATCGGTTTTCGGGTCAGCACCGAAGTACTGACTACTGGGCTGGTGAATACCCTCGGGGACTAACAGTCCACCAGCAGAGGCATATCGTTTCTACCTCAATATTCACGAAACTGATTAAAGTTGATTTACGCTTGTGTGTGGTGCGAAGAAAGTAAAACCGTAAGACTCCACGTAAGGTCACTCTACACTCGTTGACTAAAATTCAACCCTCCAGATATGAGGGTACAGTACTATCAAAATTAGCGATCAGAATTGTAAAGAGCCTAAATCCAAAGTCCAAATAGACAAAACAGTTGAAAACCACCAGAAAAAATGCCAACCGCATAAATCCTTTTTCCAGGCAACCAAAAGAAATACATATATATTGTTCATAAAAATCATAGTCTTGAATGGATACAATGACTTAAAACTACTGTGTACATATGAATATGTAATAGATGTTTTTATGTGTTTGAAAACCATTCCCTTTCTATGCAGATGTAAAGTGTTTTCCAACTTGCCTTCCATCTGTACACTTAAACCGGAGCCTGGAGACACCTGTTGTCAACAACCAGATTGTGGTACCTACATACCCATTATTGGTAACACCACCACTGGTACACCTCCACCAAATCAACTCAACATTATACCTATAGGAACACACAATGTTTTCTCCAGATCTAGACAAAATCATACCGAGATAGCAGGCATTAGAGGTAAAATTCTGTAGAAGGTGTACTGATTGCAATTGAAGATTGTATACTAAAGAGGCCCGTCATGGGGTTCTTGATTACCTGATTATCAGGGTATTTTTTAATGATTATTTGATTACGAGGGCATTTATTTAATGATTATTCGATTATTGGCTTGCATTTTTATAAATTTTTGATTACTAAGCCAAAAATTTATTGATTACCAAGGTAAAAATTTAATGATTATTTGATTACCAAGGCAAAAATTTAATGATTATTTGATTCCTAGGACCCCTCATGTGGATCCTCATTAAACTCTGTTTCACTTGCTATAGATAATGGATTTTGCATTAAGTTGTCTATTTCGGCTCAAAATTTTGAATGAATATGTAAAAATACCATAAACTTCTACATTCGGTAATTATTTATTTACAAATTGTACACTTTGGAGGAAAAACATTTTTTTTTCAAAATTTCTAATATGTTTAAATGGAAAATATTTCTAATCACCGTGCGCGATTGTCATCGAGAATGGACTAATCTGACATGGGTAGCGTCACCTTTTTACCTGTGGACAAATAATCGAGTATTTACCAAATGTATCTTGTCCATCGATTAAATTTTCCTGTATTTTCGCCCTCAAAAAAGAAAAATCCAACACTTAGAATTTTAACTTGTCTTACAAAACGAAGGAAAATTCACATGTATTCAACGATTTTTGCCTACTTTTAATCTTAACAGTGTCATTTTTCAGCTAGTATAGTCATCTTTAATCTATATTCAAAACTTTAGAGATATTGTGTTTCAAATAACGGAGAAATTTTAAAAATTTCATTATCTAAAAGACTTCAAACTGACTTTAGATAACCAAACGAAGGAAGTATATCACCTGACTGAGACGTCAGTCGAGGGTAATATTCTTTTCTGAGTGTGGTAAATCTAGTAAACCATCCGAAAGTAAAATCAGCAGGTGGTATTTTATTTCCAATATGGGAAAATGGAAACCATGACGACTAGCCATATGAAAATTTCCAGTCTAACATGGCTCTTGTTAATCGTCAGCCAGTATAATACTCAATAACCTTATATTGCACACATGCGCAAATGGAATCGGAATATGAGTGAACGGGATGAAAAAACAGCAATGTTTTTAATTTTGTTCGTCTTATTTTATGAAGGAAATAAAAGTTAAGAACAGTTTTTTAGTAATTCATGTCATTCAGACACATAAATGTGTATTGTTTTGCTTTCCATAAGAATTTTGAACTTGTCTGAAAACTTCAGACTGTGTATTGTGACTTCATAGACACAGACTGCAATAGAGGGGGCATATCCAACTTCTCTTTGGTCGTCTCAAAATGGCAAATTCCAATATCTGTCATATTAGAATCGAAATAATTCATGCCAGGTATATGTTTATTGTAATTTAACCACGGGCTGGACCTTTATATTCCTAAATTTTACCCCTCGCTAACGCTCTGGGTTAAATTCGAATATAAAGGTCCAGCCCATGGTTGAATTTCAAATAACAATGTATCTTGCATGAATTATTTCTGAAATAACCTATAAATTTATAAGCGACCCCAAAACAATCTAACGCTAAAAAGACGACGTCAAACTATATGTTTTGTGCAAAAAAAGAAGAAAAAAAACTGTCAGGAAATATTATGTAATGGGTGATGCCTTTCGCATCGATCATAAAATGACATATAGAATCGAAATAATTCTTGTTTGCCGGTGGTTTGTTGTCGGTATCTATATAAGTGACCATAATTTTCGTTTATTTAACCCCTCACTCCGCTGCGTTATGCTCTCATTAAATATTTACGAAAATAACGACCAGCAAAATGTAAATCTCCAACAAACCACTGGTGTCCATAAATTATTTCTTAAATGAACATCTCAGCTATATTACTACTTCAAGTGACATCAATAATGTCACTTTACAATTAGAGCGGGTGGTTTACTCGACAGGAGGGTGGAATACTCAACAGAGTGGTGGTAAACGAAATATTATCCCTACGGTTAACCAATCAAAATTAAGGTAATTCATGTGAAAATAAATATATAGTGATTATGGTGTCCATTCGTTCGGTTATCCGTCCGCATAAGGGGTACACACTTCGTGGCGACAACTCCTCCTAGACGCCTTAACGGAATGCAGTCAAATTTTCTCAGAATGCTATTGTGCACCGGCTATTTTAAATTTTGAATATCATGTTTCTTTGCGGGGAGGCGAAGGTAAATGATAAGAGAGCTTTGCTGATAGTTTTTTTTTCTAGTTTTTTGAGTGATCACTCTAATGTACATGTAGATGGTTATAAACAAAGAAAGAAGTTAATGTTTTTTTTTTTGTTTTGAATCATAAACAAATTAAACTGACTAGGTTCAGTATCAATATAAATAATATTTGTCCAACAAGTTACTGTTTAGAAGTATAAACAGGTCAAAATAAACTGTTTTTGCGACAAAATCTGAATTCTGCAAAATGAACAAGAGAAAGATAAAATTTACGACTTTGAGAAGAAATTTCGTGAAACCCGATCCGCATTTTGAGGTTATAAACTAAATAATTTCAACATTTGAATTGTTTTATGAGTACGTATATTGTATAAAGATTGACTCCTTTTATTTTTTTCTCAATTCTAACCACACTTTGCTCAACAAAAATATATAAAATGTGCATTCTTTTACCAGAGACATATGCCTCTGTTGATGATCAATATGTATCTTGTGTGAACATCATTGCTATTGAAATTCTCTCAGTGTGTACACGTGTTCGTTGTACATCTGAACAGATTGTTACAAATAATTTTGAATCATTTGCTAGTTCATACTGCTTGTGTTTTAGGTGTGTGGCTTCTTGATCGTTTTTGTTTATTTGTGCTGTCTCAGTTCGCGTTGGATGTGAATTGGCATGTCTTTAGATTGCTGATTTTGGTACTTGCCCCTTTTCTCCTTCGGTATTCGTTTGCTGTTATATTGTAAAAATCAAACTTTTGAAATTTAAAATGTCGGTAACGATTTGACCATTGATCCAGATGCAAGATTAATTACATGTAATTATACCGAAATCATTACAAGATAAAATGTCCTACCACGACTTATTATCAATATCTGCATTTTTTCTCCCAACTGTTTGCTTTTTAGACATATACTCAAATTTTAACGGAATTCAGTAAAAAAATGTCATTTAACCAATGTTTCCTAATTACCGCCGATGGACGTCTCAAGTTTTGTAGAGACTAACTACCGGAGAGGAAAATTTTATGTTGGTCAGATAAGAGGCCCACCGCCTAATTAAGTAGTTAGATGTCTAAATTGATTTAAAAACGGAACAGCCTGAATAAACAATTATCAAGATAAACATCTATAAGGGGGTCTCAATATTTGAATAACTTTGTTATCTCTACAGCTGACTTTTGTAATTGCCGATACCAAATTCAACTGTTCGATCGCTAGTTGCTATAGTTGTTTACGTTTGTATTTTCTTTTGTTTGTGCCTTTGTTATCAAGTTCTCTAGTAGATTGTAGCCTGTGATCAGATTTTATGTCACAAAAAAGGTGTCTCTTGTTTTCCCTTGAATTCATCAAAAATTGCAAACCATTACTTAATCAAAAACTCCCGTAAGTACTTTAACTGGTTGTGGAGACCATTTTGGTGATCGCTATGAACGTTTTGGTTTGTTCCAAAAAGTATTTTATTACGTAAAGTTCAATGATTAACAAATATTTTTCTAAGATCCTGGACTGCTCTAGCTTTTTAGAAGTATTTGAATAGCTAGGATTGATTTACTGGCCCCTAACCACAACTTCTCAATACCCAATTCAAAAGTTGGGGAGAGACCTATCAATTGCTCAACAAATTATTGACATACTAGTTCTTTGTGTATTTGAATAGGGGTTAAAAATGTTATTGACTGGAATAATAATCTTGTATTTTAGATGTTTGCCAATACAAGGGTAACGTGTACAAACATGGCCAGTCTTGGGATGATGGTTGTGAATTTACATGTAGCTGTCAGAACGGACAGAAGGGACTATATACATGTTTATCTATGTAAGTCTACTCAATAATTTAATGCTTTGGAATCTTCCAAGTAGAGCAATGACTGAATCAAAACCAGTCTAACCGGAAACCAGTCGAAATGAAACGTTGTATATATCACCGATCTGAGTAAGCGAAGTATTGCGTCTAAATGTTAAAACCAAACAAATAAATACACACACACACACACACACACACACACACACACACATATATATATATATATATATATATATATATATATATATACAAAAAAAGAAACTAAAGAAAACAATTATAGGTTTACCCCTGAAGTAATAAAATGACATTTTTGTAAATTGATGAATAAAATGAAACAAAACAAAAACATTTACTTCGTTGTACAACTCACATTAACTTTGAGCGATTTAAAAGAGTGATACAAGTCATTTATCGTGGTTTCTAATAGAATTTATAGAATTGTTTTATGCAACCATTCCCTTTGTTGTTATTTTAATTGGTTAAAACATTTTACACTTTTGTTCAGATGTCCATCGTTCCCAGCTATGCCAAGTTATTGTCATAAGAGAATGGTTCCTGGTAAATGTTGCCCAGCTATTGAATGTGATGTTCCTGGGTTGATAGAAACAATAAAACATGGTTCTCAACTGATTATTACGGCAGGACCAACAGGATTACTGTCTAATATGCAGATACTACACCAATATATACAGAACAGCACAGGTGGAGCATTCCCTGGTGGAGGATATCCAATTGAAAACGATGAAATTACTAGTGTCATAAGTAAGTATAATAGGTATATTTCCAAGAACTAGCAGAAATATTTTTTGTCCAAATGCAGAATGATCTATTGAAACTGTTGTTAGAAGTTAGTATGAACAAGTGAAATTTGTAATACCAAATAATACATTTTTTAACAAGGCATTCGGAAAAAAATGTCGTATGATGTCTGTTTTCAGACAACATATTCAATATTCGTTCCTTAGATTCTTTATTCTCATAGCTCATGTAAATTTATTGAGCAGATGATATATCTAAGATACTCCCACCTTTTGAAATGAAGTGTAAGAGGCCTTTTTTACTTGCTATGCTCCAAATCAAGCTTGAAAACCTTCAATAATAGGATGTCCTGTAGCGATCCAAGAGTGATTCATGAAAAATACATCTCAAAATAGGCGTGATAAGTGATTTCACAGATTTCAATACACGAAAGCAAAAAAAAAAACTACCAGTGTCAATTCGTGGAAGGGGAACCTCCAGAACTCCCTTTTAAAACAGTACCCCATTTTCAACCAAAACATAAAAGATGATATCTGGATGATTTTAGATTTGTGAATTTTGGCAGATGGAGTGTTCATTATTAAATGCAAAGTATTATATGAACCCCCTACCTTTTAATAACCTTCTTCCAGTATCTAGGATTGCCTTTCCTCAGGTTTTGCGAATGACTTGGTATATTCTAGCACGCAAATTTTAAAACTGATTACAGATTTTATGACAAAAGCATGAATATACACAGTTTGGTGCAGATATAACCTCTCGTTTAAGTTAAATAAAAGTAAACTTAGAATTGTTTTTAAGTTAACTTTAAGTTAATTTAAGCAGTCGTAGAGCAATTCCAAAAAATAATTATATAAATGATCACGAAGATTTCTAAAAAGTGCTGTTTTATAAATGTTTATACTACAGAGCAGTTCTAAAAAGGGTATTTAAAATTCTCTGCTCTAAGGTAACTTAGGAACGTTCTTAAAATGGTCATACGAAAGAGCTGTTTTATAATTTAAGGGTAATTACATTCCAGGTCTTTTGATCTAGCAGGGGTGATCTGAGCCAGATAACCGCAGCTATCTCATCCTGGTTAAAACAAAGGATATTTTACCCTTTATTTTGTTTTATCAAGGTCGGATGTGTACGATCATCAGGTAGTAACTTTTCAATCGACTTGTCAATGTAATCATCAATGGGTAGCCAAAAAGCTGCTTCCTCACAAAAGAGTAAACAACGGAATACTATAAACCTTATTTCAAACCTGATTCAATTATAACTATAAACTTTCAAAGCATTAAAAACAAAGTGCCTGATTTACACACACACACTTATAGACTCTGTACAACCACCTGTTATTATTGAAACCAAAACATGGCTTACGAAGGACATCCACTCGTCAGAATTCTCAAAAAATGATTATCAAGTTTAAAGAAGAGATCGAACAGATGACCCCCACGGAGGGGTATTGATTGCGGTCAAACGAATACTTATAGTTAAACTGTTTTTACTAGAGATGAAACTGAATTTATAAGCATCAAAATAAACTAGAAACATGGGAAAATAGCCTTCATTTGTGCAGTATGTAGACCACCAAATAGAACAGATGATGAGTACACAAATTCTCTTATTAATGATATTACCAGCGTTCGAACAGCCAACAAAAATGCTTCCTTCTTACTTGGAGGTGGTTTTAACCTTCCTGACCTAGAATAGCATAACAGACGTGTCGTTGCCAGAACAATTCCAGCCAAGGTAACTGATATATACTGTCAAGTGCAAGATAACTTATCATTAGAACAGATAGTCGACATTCCAACTAGGGGAGAGAAAACATTAGACCTGTTTACACAACCCATGCATCGTTCGTAGACAAATACAAGGCATTACCGCCCTTAGATAAGAGTGACCATGATAAAGTACTTGTATATTTATGCATATTACCATTTATTACAAAAAAAAAAACACCAAAGGAAAATCTTCACATGGAAAAATGCAAATAATAGTAACATCAGGATACAAATAATAGAAATATCGAAAGATGTACACGAGTCGGTCAGAAAAAGAGCAACAGTAAACCAGCTATGTACACCATTTAAAGAAAGACATCAACACAAATGTGCCAACAAAATTAAGTAGCAACCGACATAGCGATCCATGGATGAATTCAACACTTAAAAGAATGATCCGTAGAAGACAAAGTCGTATAATAAAGCTAGATCATCAAAACATCAGAAAGGCTGGGATCACTACAAACTATACAGAGAGAACTTCGCAAAGCCCATGATAAATATATAGGTGGTGCATTGCTTGGTGACGTACAAAAGAGATTCTTGTCCTATCTAAAGGGGCAATGTCAGGCTGGCAAGGAGTAGCACCACCGAAAAAAGCAGATGGCTTCTTATACAATGATAAACCAACAAAAGCAGACATACTAAATAAAAAAATCCAGTCTGTATACTCTAGCGAGGATATAAACAACATACCCAACATGGGAAACAATCCATACAAAGATATACACGACATTTAGATATCGGAAGAGGGTGTCAAAAAAGAACTTAAGAACATCAAAGTTCACAAAGCAACATGACCCGAAGAAATACCGGCTAGAGTGCTTCATGATTTCAACAATAATCTATTACCCATACTCAAATGCACATTCCAACATTCGCTCGACAATGGAACCATCCAAGATGACTGGTGAGCTGCATCAATATTTCCAGTTTTCAAGAAGGGAGATAAACAGCAGGCTGCAAACTATCACCCAGTCTCCCTGACATCGATTACCTGCAAACTCATGGAACACATTATCCAGAGTCAAGAAATGGACCATTTAGATGAACACTCAATATTGTATGATAACCAGCATAGCTTTCACTCAAAGCGATCCTGTAAGACACAGCCCATTGTTACAATTGAGGATACAACCGGAAACTATCGATTGGAGAGCAGATTGATATTATACTCCATGATTTTTCTAAGGTGTTCGATAAAGTTCCACACATTCGATTGTAACAAAGCTCAGTAACTATGGAATCCAGAACAACACATTTCTATATGGATCCAAGATTTTTTAAGTCGACGAACGCAGGAAGTACAACTAGAGGGCCACAAATCATCCACTGCTGTTGTACAAGCCTGCTTGGACCCTGTTCATAAATGATCTGCCATAGTCTACTGAATCAGATGTAAGATTATTGGCAGACGTTTGCCTGCTATTCCGACCTCTCAGAAAAATAGCTGACACACACACCCACACCCTGCAGAATGACATCAATTCATTGGAAGAATGGAAGAATAGATGGCATATTGCCTTTCATCCAAAAAAGTGTGTGGTAATACAAGTTTCCATCAAGAGTATACCATTCACAGACACACACTCCAAGTAATCGGATCCAGCAAGTACCTTAGATTTACCAAGATCTACGATGGGATGACCACATTAACACCATCACAGGAAAGGCAAATAGAACACTGGGCTTTCTAAGACGAAACATTAGAGGCGTGAAACCGTCAGCCAGAGCAGCTGCGTATCGGGGATTAGTAAGACCAACCCTGGAATATGCTTGTGCAGTATGGTACCCATAGAGCTCAAGTAATATCTAGCAAATCGAGAAGGTGCAAAGGAGGGCCGCAAGATTTGTGACCAGGAACTTCCATTGCAGACATCCTGGTAGCGTGACTCAGATGGTCCAACAGCTAAAATGGGAGCATTTGCAGGATAGAAGGGTCACACAGGACTAAACCTCCTATATAAGATCCAACACGGGCTAGTCGCAGAAATCCCTGCAGAAACCTACTGGCTGGTGACACCAGAAGCACAAGGAGAGCACAAGTCCCCGAACAGTAAGGAATTATGTTTATAGATATCCTTACTTCCCACAGACTACCTTCACATATCGCCAGTGCCACTACATTAGAAGTGCACACCATGCGCGTAAGTATAACGCTTTATTTATATTAAGAGTCCACTCAGTAACCAGGAAGAAGAAGAAGATGTTGAGAACTGTTCAGTTCTCCAGGTAAATTTAAAACAAGAGTTATTTCCCTTCCCAAGAAAAAAGTACAGAGTGTCAAATAGTTTTTCGGAAATTTATTAAACAAGTTGTAAATTATATAATCAGAAGAATGTGAATAAATACCAGAATAGTTTTTTTTTTTGTTTTTACTATCTTCTAGCTCGGGAAAACCGTCGTGCTTGGGATAAAAGTAATACCAAGAACATCCTGTTGGAAATGAAAAATACCGACACGGCTGAGACAAATGTTTGCAAATTCCGTGTCAAAAACATTATAATTTTTATCGATTTTATCTTCTATTTTCTTTTTGACTTCCATTAATCAATATTCATGAATTAGGACTGGTTTTAGAGCAAAATCTGACCATGACTGCTTTTAAAACAGGTCATGGCTGAATTTAGAACTTGTCGCCTCAGAATTGTACTAGTCGTCATCCAATTTTCTATTTTCGAGAAAAAAATGAGCCAAAGTTCTATGTCTAATATTTTTCGCCTTTTCACCCATCTTCTAAAATTGTACCTTTTAAATTGTGAACAGCATTTTGCTGGTAAAAAACATTGAATTTCCCATCATATTGAATAAATTGGAAAGAAAAATATCAGCATCTTGGAGCAAAATTAGTTTAATTTTAGAAATGGTCCAACATTACAAAATCTTATAATACCATATGCATTTAGATCAGTCTAATTGCTAATTTCTACTAATTTATAACTAGCGTTGTTTATTTAAACTGTTAATGTTATACTTTAATCTTAATGTAGTTAATCTTCAAATAAAATACGCTGTGGTTTTAAGATTCATACTTTCACTAATTTGTGATAAAAGGGACGATTTTTCTTTTCCCATAGATAATTATATCCATTCCTGGATGGTGATGTTCCATTAGCGCTATCATATGGTGTTTACAAGCTCAACTTGTTCGATTTGCTCGAGTGTGTAATAAAGCTTGCGATTTTAATGAATGGAATCTTTTCATAACTGAAAAACTATTACATCAGGGTTTCCGTTAGCATAAACTAGTTAAAACCTTTACTAAATTTTATCATCGATATAAAGGCTTAGTTCATAAATAAAATGCAACCTGTAAACATCTAATCAAGGCTGGTATTTCACATCCCTTATTAGAGGTTTCCGGGTAAGCAACTTTCTTTAACTTAATTACGTACATAAACGTAATGTATTTAAACATATTTGGATTATATCGCTTACACCATTTTTTTTTTCAAACTAGGAGAGGCTTTTGGAAGTCACACCATGAGAATAAAAATTATTTCAAATGACACATTATTTGCATTGGTTTAATTATATTTGTTCATATTTTACCTCTTGGATTATTTGTCATTCATTTTACTTGGAGTGCATTAAGTTGTCTTGCAATGATTTTAAAAACATTTTCATTTAATCTGAACAATTTAAAAGTCGGTCAGTATGTTTTGATGTTTTACCATATTAATTCTGTGTAATAAAAGTATCGCTTGTTTTGAATCGCATCTTTAAAATACAGCATTTGGGGGTCTTCTTAATGGTGTGCAAATCTGTGAGCCAGTATATGAAAAAGACCACAAAAATGTAAATTATAGTTCCTTATGTCTACGAAAGGTTCGGGTAAGCATTTTTCATTTAATATGCAAACAGCATCGTGGAAAGTCATGACAAAAAATAACAGTGGTATAGTTAAGCTGTGCTGAAATTGGAGATCAAAAACTATAATACAGGATTCGGGAACACTAGAGAAACACTATAGCTTGTAACGGCCATCTAAGCTATTACTCCTGGACAGCCCATTATCTTGTGCCTTTTATTAAAAAAAAATACTAATACAAATTATAGTTCTGAAATAAAGTTGATAATTGATACCATTGTAGCCTTATAAATGTGAGTTTAAGTGCCAAACTATGTCACTAAAGAAGTATGCCAAAATTTGGACTTTTAATTGACCGATTTTTTTTATATATTGTAGTAACAAATGAATTTCACCTCAATACTTTTAATTTTTTACGTCGCTTTTGTACTGTTAGGTTGGCGGCTGGCTGGAATCTGCCGTTTCATGCATGCTTAAAAATTATTCCTTGCGAATTTAGCCGGTAAAATGAACCTGATAGTGCAGGGGTGGAACCAAACGGAACAAAAATGATGGGCGATTTTGTGATGGTTATATACAGGACATAGTTTTTGGCGATTTTAAATTATCCTTCTGACCTTTTCCACTTGAATTTTGAGTTTATATTTATAAATTGAGTTTTTTATTGTTGCTGATATTGCTTATCACCGACTGTAAGCATTATTTTATCTACATCTCTAATTGTAACTGATACGGGACAATGATGTGGTATGTGAAATATATTTACATAATTACCATAAAGCTCTGCACTATTTTAATTTCTCTTAATGTTTCCAAAGTGTTTACTTGCAATTACATGTGCAGGAAGTTATGATATTCGGTAAAAAAATCCACATACATGTATAGTGCAATCTGCTGTATAAGATATGCTTGGTTATGACAGTTTAGGATGTTACAATGGAGATTGCGTATCAGACGGAATAACAAACAAATGAACACGAAACTAGACATTAGATTACGATGCATGTGTGTCGATTTGTGCTACATGTAGTTGTAATCGAAGCAAGAATTGAATTATTCACTTCTTTGTCTTCATTTAGCCCACTTCTGTTCGCATATATGTGTGAACACCAGTCTACTTTTTTATAACAAATTTCAACCATCAGTTCTGTTGATATACGGTAAATTCCCGTGTAACACAAAACTAATAGAGAAATCGAAACATGCAATGGTAACAATGAAATGATGATACGTCTAAATGGCATAATCATTTTTGCAATGAAAATTTAAAGTATAATCATGTTACTAAAATATTCTGAAAATTATGTTTCAAAAAGTGAAAAGGGTAGGAGGAGGTCTGATCCCTTAATCCCAGATAATAACCTACAATAATGGACTTTCAGGTCTTGTTTGTCACAGGAAAAGTTCTTCCATTATATAAAAAACATACACAGATAATGCCAGGAAATATAAATATATAACTGTTGAGTTATGTAATGTGTACACGATTGTTTAATCTATTTTGTAGCGCTCCGAGTTGTTTTCCGTCAATTTTTAATCTTAGTAAAACCATTGTCATATATGACGAATATCAGAGTTCACTTCTAATTAATAATTAATTTGTTTTAGGAGGGATATCGGCATTAATTTATTCAAAAGTTCAGAAATACAATCTCATTACCGCTTTTGATATCTGAGGTTCGAGGTCGACTCATTTCTGTCTTCAATTACTCAATAGTTCCTATCTCTACCGTATTAATGAAAACCAAAGCAAGAATTTTTTATTGAACAGCCATAGAAAATAATAATTTCATAAAAAGGTTTTGCAACTTGTGTATGTATGTGTTTCTGAAAAGTCAATTTTATCATTTATGTAGGCGTAATAAAGGCAAACTATGATTCTTTTTAAATATATATCCTATTTATGGCAATATGTTAATAGCTATCAAAAGATACTAAAGTATTGTGAATAAAATTCGAATCATTTACCAGTTTGATATTGAATCCTTTAACATACACTTTAAGAACATACACTTTAAGAATTAATGCCGATATCCCTCCTAAAACAATTAATTATTAGAATTCGAATCATTTATCAGTTTAATCCTGAATCCTTTAACATACACTTTAAGAATTAAAATTATGAAAAAAAAAATCTCTGAAATTAAAAAAAGAGAGATAACTCGAGCCTTACGTTTGTAAAGTTGTTTATGTTTAAGTACGTTAAGTAAAGTAGCTTATCCGGACGTCTCTATTTTACGATAATGATTTACATAAGAGTTAAAAATACATAAACTCGTCTGACAAACTTATAAAACTTACAAACCTATAAAACTTTAATCGTCTAATTAATAAGAGTTATAATTACTGTATTGTCGTCAAGTCATTCCGCATGGCCTTCTTTGGTATTAACATTGATTTTTTGATGCGGTCTTTGCATCTAAACTAAACACATTCTAAATTTCTAAAATCAGTATTGCATGAATACGGGTTATGTATTCTGGTATATGCATGAAATCATTATGCTAAACTCCTCAAGGGATCTTTGTGAAAGCTGTATACTGAGGGTACAAAATTTTATTTGTCAGTTGGTTATTGATCTGGAGCTGGCATGTCAGTTAACTGCTAGTAGTCTTTTGTGATTTCATGTTTGTGTCCGTATATTTAGTTCTTTCATTTTTATTTTAGTTCTGTTGCTAACTGAATTTTACTGTTGTTACGATTGTTTTTTTTTTATCACATTGGCTATAGGGGGAAGGTTTAGTCCCAATAAAAAAGTTTAACCCCGCCGCAGCAGGTTTGCGCCTGTCCTAAGTCAGGAAATTCATCAAGCCTTTGTGTGTCCTGTCTGTTTTCTAGTTAGTTTTTTATGTTTATACACGTAGGAGTCTAGGATGGTGTTTCTTTCGCTGAGCTTAATTATTCTTTATTTAGGGACCGAGTCCGACCTTTCGTTGCGTGTTGGGTTTCCTCACTGTTCATTGAAGATCTTATGGTGGCTTTGAGTTGTTATTTCTCCCCTTTGGGTCGTTGTCTCTTTGACACATTCTCCGTTTCCCTTCTTTTTTGTGTTTCAATCGAAAACTTGTAGCCTTGAAACTTGTACAAAGCATTGCTTTCAGGAGTTCAGTTAACTGTCCTCTTATGGAGTATTTGCAACATGTCTATAAAAAAACCTGACAACAAAACCGTAAACCCGTAAAGATTTCTCGCATATCCATGCTTGGCTGTTAAATTGATGTACGTTTCTACAGAAATATATCAAATTGCAATGCACCACTACCGTTCAGCTTGAAACTAAATATTAATAATATACCATTTACTATTAATATTGAAAAACTTTCGTCCTGAATGAGACAAAACCTTTATTTACAAGACAATAATAAATTGACTATAGCTCAATCAGAAATTTAAACAATTTTAAACCTCTAAGAATTGACTTAAACTGACACAAATTCTATATCTTTCTCCAGATATTTGAAAAAAGGCTACACTGCAAAGTTACTGTCAAAAATAACAATCTGAATAAAAAACCTCCTTGGTTATTTCAATGGTACTCATTAATAATAGTAATTTAAAAACAATTCAACTCAATCTACTATGACCATGGTCATTGTTCAATACATATTCCTCAATCAATATACCTACCTCTCCAGCCTATGGAGTGTACATTTCACAGTTGATTCGTTACTGTCGAGCTTGTAGTTTGTACAGTGATTTTTTTAACAGAGCAAAAACACTGTCCCAAAAGCTGCTTAGTCAGGGATTTGTTCAACCTTTGTTAATTTCATACCTCAAGAAATTATATGGCCGTCACCATAGCATCATTGACAGATATGACGTGTCAGTATCCCAAATGAAAGTGGACATTTTCAGCTAGATTCACGTCTTCCCGGATTTGACTACCGACTTTGACATTTTCCCGGATTGAATCACCCACAGTGTGACGGGTGCTGTTAACAGAGCAGGACATGCTTACCCTTCCGGAGCACCTAATGTCACCCTCAGTTTCACTGGAGTTCACACTGTGAGTGCCTTTGTTCTGAATGTTGTGGTTTCTGGTTCTGTGCTTTGTGTCTGTCTGGCGTCATTGTTTTTGTGTCTAACGTCATTGTTTTCTGTGTTCTCGTTTTTGCCCTGTCTTTGGACTTCGATTTTTGTGAATTTCACCCCTTTGTTCCTTCGGTGTTCTACTGCCGTTGTTTCAACTTTACAGATTTCTTCTTTCATCAGTTAATTTTCTTTTCGGCTGATCAACTTAGTCGTTTAACTCTACAACTGCTCACGTTTGACCATTTTACTTTACCATACATACTAATAAACAAAATATGATACACTGAATGGTCACATCTCAGACTGTAGAAATAAATCACAGGGTTGGTCAGCTGAATAAAATTAATTCAGTTGCATTGAAAAATATAGAAGAAATTCAAAAATCGCTAAGGAATGAATATTGAGCAATGACCAAGGTTATAGTGGATCCACCGTAATAGTAGCAAATTTACCATTGGCCATCAATTCAATGAGTCAGTAAAATAAAACAAAATAACTTTCTTGTTATCATTAAACTCTGTTCACAGGAGGCGTGAACATACGATGTTGTAATTGATACATGTATTAGTAAGATACTCGGTCATGGTGAATCAAAACTCTTTGTTACTCCCACATATCCCGACCCAGTTGTTCTACTATAGCTATCTGGAAACTGAAAATACAACATTTAATGTGAAATTATATGTAAAACATCTATT
Organism: Modiolus philippinarum; assembly: GCA_002080025.1. Lineage (NCBI taxonomy): Eukaryota > Metazoa > Mollusca > Bivalvia > Mytilida > Modiolidae > Modiolus > Modiolus philippinarum. The sequence goes on from MJUU01030447.1 coordinate 92,846, forward strand.
ATGGCGTTAAATTCATTCTGAAGTTAGCCAGTTGAAATAAAAGAGAAAGCAGAAATTACAAAAATGAAGGTAAAAACAATTTTTTGTTTGTTAATTAATGATGCCATTTACCGGTTGGTCCAATTTGACAACCGAGCTTCAATATATGCAGTATTAGCTAAAATATATATTCTGGATTCCAGTATTGTTTTACTACCACATCACTTAAGTACCATTTCAAAACAGTATTTGTCATTAACTGGCATATATTTGTACATTGAGTTGATGTCATCGATTTTTTCATTTGATAATTTTGGTACTTTTCCAATCGGAGTAAGTTTTTGATGAGCGGGACTATGAACAGCTCCTTTCCTTATTTGCGGGAAGTTTTGTACCTTACATGTTATGGCTAAGTAGAATCAATATTAATGTGGCTTAACTTTGTGAAGGGCAGAGCTAAAAACGAAAAGGATGAACTTGCTTTCTGAAGGTTCAAACATACTGACGGTTTCATTTAAATGACCTTTAGACTCCCTTTTCAAACATTTGTGAGTCACCTCATACAACTAACAGGTGAGTACCCTCATACATCTAAGAGGTGAGTACCCTCTTACAACTAACAGGTGAGTACCCTCATACAACTAACGGGAATTTTCCAATTTTTTTCTGTGTGAGAATGTATATTGTCGATCTCCTGTATTGTTGAATGTCCATACTCAGAAAGTTTATGGTACACTGTCATCAATGTTTGTGATTCAGAAACAATTCGATTTTTCAATTTTGAGGTACACCAGAATCCGACAACAAATAAAGTTTTTGAATACATGTATTTGGATATTCTTTAAATATATTTCTTAAGAGAACTTACAGTGTACTGGCAATCTCATTACAACCACGAGGTTATAAATGCACAGTTTCCTCTTGGAAATATAATTTGATTTGTTTGCACGATTACATCAAATAACATTTCCATATTAAAACACTCCATGGCTTCTTTAATGTTTCTGTCAACATTTCGCGCCCTTTTGGCACTGTTTTTGTTTTGAACGTGAATTTCATACTCTGTTTTCAATGCATTTGTTAAATTTTCCTTATTAGAACATGCGTTGAATTTTTTACCGAGATCACACCTATTTTTTTTCGGAATATGGAATGCGGAATATGGAATCCCGAGTTAAATAACTAAATACCAAATGGAGGTTGCTGTGAATTTAATTCCTGCATATTCACATTTCAACAACTTTAGTCTCTTCATTGCAGATAAAATCTAAACGTCTAGAATACCCTCAAGTCATAGATGCTTAAAACTAATAGAGAACAAATAACCAATATGATCTATATGTAAAGCCAAAATCAGCTCAGGACAGAGCTTTGCATAAGGGAAATACTCATTAGTTTTCAACAAAATTTACAAAAATTTAGATATTGCAAGGTTCCAAATAGAATCGGCTTTCGGGTCAGCACCGAAGTACTGACTACTGGACTGGTGAATACCCCCGGGGACTGACAATCAACCAGCTGAGGCATAATGAATTAATTATTTAAAATATACCTATACACATATAAATTTTCAGGATTAAAATGTTTCCTTCATATTTTTCCTTGTATAACTGATATATTTTTGACATTGACAGGTTAGGATCTAAATATTCGCGTGCTGAGTTAGATCTACAATGGTATTTATTTTGGAAATATCATTGTAGTATTTTGGCACTAATATCAAGTGTACTCAAATAAAATTGCTTGCAGACTTGGATATTCAAAGAAACATACAAAATTATATTTAAAAGAATATTTCCTTCGAAACATTTCTCCTTTTGCTCGATTTCTTTGTTTTTCTTGTTCGTGAATAGAAAACATTTTTACCCGAGTCATTTAATGACAAAAACGATGGCATGGTATTGGTTGCAAATTTTAATATTTCCCCAGCCTTTACAAAGGTCCAGCCGACATTACCAAAGTTGGTCCAAATTGCCGTTTTCACTATACGAACCTAGGGTACCCTAAGTCAATTCGGTTCAAAATTTTCGTACGGGTCTAGGGAACATACGCTATTACTCAAATGAAAGCTATTGCATGTACCTAACTGCCATATAACGGTCGACTTTGCGAAGCCACTAGAAAGGTCCAGTCCACATTAGCCAAGTTGGTCCAAATCGGTATTTTTCGATGTAGGGTACCCTCTATGGAACAGCTTTCGAATTTTACCTACAGGTCTAGGGATCATACGCTATAGCTCAAATGAAAGGCATTACATAAACCTACCTGCCCTATAAGGCTCAACTTTGCAAAGCCCCTAGAAAGGTCCAGCCGTGACGTGAAACAATTTCCCGTAATGCAATTATTACATATTTACACGAAAAAATATTGCAGTTGAATGAAAACTTCTACCAATTGAATAAAAAAAATATTGCATTTAAATGAAAAAAATATACCAATTGAATAAAAAATATTGCATTTAAATGAAAGAAATATACCAATTGAATAAATAATATTGCATTCAAATGAAGAAATAAAACAGTTGAATTAAAAATATTGCATTTGAATAACAATTATATCATTTGAATAAAAAATATTGCATTTGAATGAAAAAATATACCAATTGAATAAAAAAATATTGCATTTAAATTAAAAAATATACCAATTTGAATAAAAAAATATTATCAATGAAGGGATATGGAGTAAATGCAAATGAGACAAAGTCTCTACAAATACATGGTAAATAAGCAATGGAACAACGCTTTTATTGTTGTTCTTCATCTTCATCATTGCATTTAAATGAAAAAAATATACCATTTGAATAAATAATATTGCATTCACATGAAAAATATTAAAATTTTTGCAACCAATACCATGCCATACAAAACTTAAAAATTTCTTTTCTTTCATTTTCTGAATACTTTTTGCCCATATTTGTATTTGCAGTTTCCTTTACATCCTGTCTTTTCTTTAATCTTCCTTCTTGCTACTTTAGTTCCTTTAATTGTATTAACAGAAATCCTTATTAGATTGCTGCCTCCTTTTTCTGATGTTTTATTTCTAATCTTTTATATTTTGTTGTCTTTTTCTGCTTCTAGAGTTTAGTGGATATTGTTCGTTTGCGTCATCATTATTATACCCCCCATCGCCCCTTTCCGCTTAAGCGGGCGGTATATAAGGATCATGGTGCCCTTCCGTTCGTCTGTCTGCAATAGGGTACTTACTTTGTGGCGACAACTCCTAGCTCACTTGATGGAATTTATTGACGCTTTCACAGAATGTTAAGTATACATTGCACTTGTGCATCATCTATTCTAATATTTGATTTGATCTTTTTTAGGGGGAGCGGGGTATGATATTAGTGAGCTTTGCTGACATTTTTCTAGTTCTGATTTATTTCGTTCTGATCATTATTATTTTGAAAAATATCTTTTTGAGTATCTTTTGTTTTTATTTTTCGTCGATTGATTCAAAATTATTTTGAGTATGACTCTCTCTCTATTTTTTCTTATCAATTATTTATATATTTTAGATTTATGTTTGCCAATTGTTTTGGATTGACTCTGGGTTTACAATATATATAATTGTAATTGGAAACACCTCGATACAATTCCAAAATACAGATTAGTCAGTTTTATACAGTTCTGAATAACCGGGCACTACCGCAATGGAGGGGGGGGGGGGGCTTGGCTAGCCATAAATCCGGTATAACACACCATTTCTTTTGAAATACCTGTACCAAGTCACGACAGTTGCGGTCGACAATTTTCAACCTACCTTTTTCTTGTCTCATGGACTTCCTGAGTTTATTGACTTTGATAATATTTGTAGTTAGTTGTAAGTCCAAACTGGAAATGCTGTTGTCACAATGTGTAAATGATATGTCAAATGTCTTGAAACACATAATGCTCTCTATCACGACCGCGAGCATTTCAGAAATCTTTGTAACAATTAAAACATTAATGGGGTAATATATATAAATGTAGCACATATGGACTTGAATTTAGTTTTAAACTTTATTTTGTTTTATAAGTAGTCACGCACGATTCTAAAGTATTACATTTTGAAACCATTTCAAGGGTACCTAGGTAGAGAGGGCATCATTGTGATTAGCTAAAGGTAATCAGGGGCTTCTTTTGTGAAAAAAAAAATGTTCGAAAATTTGATACTTTGAAGTGTATTATCTCAAGGCTCAACTAATGTGCCACTCTTACAGTTTCTTCAAATGTGTTTTACTTATCATCAATTATATTGTAGTTTGCATTTTCATCAATCAAAAAATACAATTTGTTGCCAATCCAGTTAAATTTTAGCATAAAAAAACCTGATTTCACTGTCCAAAATGATGCCCTTCATGTATCTCGATGGCACGTATATCCTGATTCCCCAGCTTTACAGCATGGCTAATCAGATTTCCCGAAGGTAAAGCTGGAACTGGAGTTGATCTCGTCGGTTTGCCGATACCGGTTGTTTTTTATCCAGTTCTTACATGTAGTAGATCGTTCATGTGCATCGAAGCGGCAGTCCCGCTGGTCCTGACTTTTTTGTAAGGCGATACCGGCTTCAAAATGGCTTTATTTCTTGATCAATGTACCGTGATCCTAGACTAATGCTGGAGTGAGCTCTGATGAAATTTTTAAAGGATTAAAAAGTGCACTGAAAATCATGACTTGAGAGATAGTGAATAAGATTTATTCTATAAATATACAGGTTTGTGTCAGTGTTTCCTCTACTTCGGGGAAACAAATCTCAATCAGGGATGGGGTCAATAACATTGCAAAGTAATCAATTAAATTACAATTATGCCAAATATGCTCAGTTAAATTACAAATACCATACAAGGATTCTGGAATGTAATTAATTACAAGTAATAACTTTGCAAATGTAGATAGATTAATGGGTTATAACTACATAACTATAAACTGTTTTATGAAAAATGTTTTTTGTAAATCAACTGTATTGCTGTCATCTTGTATTTGTATATAATTATTGTATGGAGAGGATTATGTTAGTTGTAATAAAGTGTATCCAATCCAATTGTTCTTTATCAATACAATAAGTTTAAACAAACTGCAAATTTGCTCAGCAGAGAGTTTAAACACATGATCAATAGAGATCATTCACTTAAGTTAGATCAACACGAATGGCACAGCCAATTCGATTGGCACATTTGCGAAACAAGAGTCGGATGCGGGGAATCAATCTAATTGAAATAAGATCTACTAATTGTTCCTGCATGGTAGATCAAACAACATCCAATTTTACTCTCTGTTCTGATGACCTTTCAAATAAACCAATCAGATTGCAACTTCCAGGATTTAGGAAGCATTGGACTTAGGATAAAACCCGAGAATTTCGAAAAGGTCATCAGAACAGAAAGTAGAATGGGATGTTGTTAGATCTACTATGCAGTGAGTGTAGGGAACAATTTATAGATATAATTTTAATTAGATTGATGCGGAATTGACTTTGTTTTTCATATACTTGAATATTCCTTAATTGGCCTTTTCATTGTGACGTCATAATTGATTGACATACAATTTCCTGCAAATTATCTCCCTTGTCAAGTAAATATTGTCTATTTCTTTAATTATATAAAAAAAATTCTCTTAATCAAACAGTGACACACAGATTTTTCAGCTCTATATATAGCTGAAGTGTATATTTATGAAATATAAAAAAAAAAAAAATTTAAAAAAAAGAAAAAAAGAAAAAAATAAAAAAACATCTGAATTTCATTTCATATGAAAGCTAAATAATAAGCATGTTCTCGCAATTCCTTATATATATTCTTTGTAAATATTGCTGAAAAATACTGAATTTGGCCTGATTGGTATCAGATAAGGATGATCGGTATCATTTACATTTTATTTTATTTTTGGAGCATATACTCTTGGTCATAAATATGGAATATTTGTATTTTCTGAGCCAAAATTTTAAGTTTGGAAGCATTTTGCTTAAAAGTATGTGGATGAAAGTATAATATTTTGCATTAACCATTGTTTTCTAACTCTGGAGAACGAAAGTCATTGATTCTACGAATCTGTCAGACCACTCCTTCAACACGGTCTGAAACCCACTTTTTAGTGATGTGATGTCCCATATTGGAGTTATTGTCTTTGTTACCTTCATATTTTTAATTATTTTTAATTATTTCACTTATTTATAAAAAATGTTGAGAAAGAGGTAAAGTTTGAACTGCAAAAATGTTCAGCTTATCGGGAACTACAATTTCTTCATATGTCAGACACATTGGCATATCATCCAAAATTGAAGCCATTGCGGAAAACGTATTCCATTTAAGCACATCGGGAATGCATTTAAAGATTTTCTCTATATCACTTAAAAAATTTGGAATAAATTAACACATAATAGTTCAAACCTTCAAAGTTTTAAATCCAAGATGGCCGCCACCGAGGGATATAACTTAACAAGCTACCTTTTACGGAATGAATTCATATCTCTCCTCCTGAACAACTGAAACAATTTTAATCGAATTAGATCAAAATACTCCTTACGTGGTCCCTTTCAAACTATATGATTTTTATGTTTCTATCTCATCCAAGATACCTGATTCATTTGTTTGTATGATTTACTTTATTGTTTGAATTATGATTTTGTCACATTCATATATACAAAAATATATTCTGCAGAAGTGAAATATCCAGGTAAACCCTGCAATTTGATTGGTTACCTTGACAGGGCATATGAGACCGTATCCCCGTGGTAGCAAAATCACAACTTTAAACGCTTTTGATAGAAAAATTATAGCAATTCTAGCAGAATGTAAAAGTTATTTGGGCTTCACAGGGGATACAGGTTCATATTCCCTGTCTGTGCCCTATATCCCTTTCGCATGACGGCTCAGGGGATATAAAACGCAGACAGAGAATATGAACCCGTATACCCTGTGAAGATTCCCGAATAACATATAGTATGTATAATGGTAAAAGAATATTGAAATAAATTGAATTGGTATTTTGCAATTAATTATGACGTCATAATGAAAAATCCTACTCGTACGCCTGTATCACAATTTGCAGAAATCGAATACGCAATTTATTAGTGTCGATCTACACCAAAAGGGCCTATCCGGCTTCCAGCTAATGCTTAATTGAGACTCGCTGAATACTGTCTAGGTTTACGTTTTTACGTTATGGATCTAGTCAACAACTTTGATAAAAAACGGCTTTTCTAATAGAGGAAGTTTTTGTGACAATGTTCATCTAAATTGTATGCAGACAAACACCGTATGGTTAACCACCGAGAAAAGAAGGCTCTTTCATTGCAGACGGGGAACAAGACAATTTTCATTATATAATTCATTTTTTTGTTTACATATTTAGGTATCACTGATCAAGTATTAGACAGAGATTTAAAAACATTGTATAGTCTCTTATATTGTTTCTAGTTTATTACGTATATTTCTCAAATCGAGAGAGTTAAATTTTTCATATTTTTAAGTTCGAGGTTTACTATCTAGATTTGAGAAATTATCGTAACAAACTGGAAACAATGTCAGAGATTATTTCTTTAATTTTTACTGAATTTGATCTCCGTGGTCTACATTCTCAAGTATACCGCCATTTTATCGTTGCTATGTGTTTCATTCCGCAATTTATTAAAGTTATGTGGAGTGGATTATTTTTTTTTTTAAATGTCACACTACTAATAAATTGAGCAATCTTAGTCATAAAAATGCAAAAACAATTTCGCTTGACAATCAAGCAGATGTTAATTTCATCAACATCTGGTTGCACTATTTCTAGAAACTGGCACGAGTCGTTTATAATGATTGCCCAAACGCCCACCAACTAAGAAAAAATCCGAACACACATGTCGGTCATTTTTTTCGATAACCAATTGGTCAGGGGGTGTTTACATTTGCTTGAAATTAAAGAAATTGAAATAAAACACAGTTCTTTGTTTCCCTTATCAGTAAAATAGGGTAGATAGATTCGTGAAAACAAATGTCAGCTTTACAAGTTTTTATAGAAAAAAAAAACAAAAAACATCTGAATAATTTATTTTTGCTCATCGCAAATTAATTAGTTAAGTGAGTGAGAGCCGAACCGTCGAAAAAAAATCAAGGATAACGGCAACGTCTGATCTACTATTGACTACACTAGTTTAAATGGTTGTATCCCTTCATCCCATATTCCTTCATTATTAACTGTAAAAGCTAGATTTACATTTTTGTTAACTTTCTAGAAGAAACATCCTTAAAGAAGACTGAAGAGACCGAAATTTTGAACTTTTATTAGTATTTTAAGACTTAATGCTCATTTCAGTCCAAAATAATTGTCATGTAAGCTATGGACAGACATAAAATTAGGTCCAATTGATATTTTGTTATCTATATCCATAAACCATAACGATTTAAAAGCTCAACTTAAATATTGATGATTTATGCTTTACGTTTCAGCCCAATGTGTATTTAAGAACAAGGTATACAACCAAGGAGAGAAGTGGGAGCTTGACTGTGACTTTACATGTGAATGTATTGATGGGTCATCTGGCTACTATGAATGTACGCCAAAGTAAGTTATGTAAAAGTATAGTTTATAATAGCAGATTGGGTCTAATGTTTAGCTATGTTCTCAATGACCAAAAAGTGAAATCAACTAGCGGTGTAAAGAAGATCAAGTATACCGATAAAATTCTACGACTATTCAGAATACAGCTTAGTTACGCTAGTTGTATTTACCATATAATTCAAACTCATAAGGAAGAATTTGTGGAATTTTTATAATTTGCATATCGGGCATGTATAAACTCTTGTATCGGTCATTTTTCATAAAAATACATTGGCAAGAAATACAGTTTTGCAAAAAACATCTCATTATTTACATTCAAATCCATTTTTCCGAATCTGGCAAGATTCCGTACGCTCTAAGCACACGCTCAATTTATAGATATACACTTGTCATTTTGAAAGTATAACTAGCCATCGTCTTATGTCGTCATTCTCCTGCATCGCCGTCGTCGTCCTGCGTCATCTATCGGTTTTTGAATCAGCAACTTCTCCAAAACTGCTGGTCTGATTCCTACAAAACCTTGAAGAAATGTTGTTCACCTGGTGTAATAATGCACTTGACACTTAGAATTTTGATTTTACATATTTTAGAGGTCCGCCGAGCCAAAATTGCTCATTTGAAGTCTCTGCTTTGAATAAGCAACTACTTCAAAACTGCTATCTCGATTCCAACCAAACTTTCAGGATATGTTGTTCACTTTGTGTAGTGGTGCACCTGATAGTTAGAATCAATAGATAACCATACTGTATTTAAGGATCTGAGGGGTAAATCGTAGATTTTACAGTCGCAAACATCCGTTTCCGGCGACGCGTTTGCGGAGCCGGAATACGGATGTTTGCGACAGTAAAATCTTAGATTTACTCCTGAAGATCCTAAAATACGGTTTTGTTATCTCTTTTCTTATGCAAATCCGATAAAAAAACATTTAAAATAGATTTTTAAATCAAAGAAAGTTTGGTTTGCGTTTGCGCCATTACGTTGATATTGGTTGCGGCGGTAAATCTTGGATATTACGCCCTCAAAGTTCTGACGCCTTCTAATCAAAATTAGCGTTACAAACATAGAATTTTGATTTAACAGATTTTATAGGTTCACAGAGTCCAAATTGCTCATTTTTGAATCTGGTGTGTTAATCCGCCACTCCATCAAAAATATAAATCAGATCCCTACCAAACTTGATTAAGTTGTGTATCTGATACGTAAAATTTTGATTTTGCAGATTTAGAGGTTCACTGAGCCAAACTAGCTTATTTGTTTATTCAGTTTGACAATATTGATTTCCTTCAAAACTGGAAGTCATATAACAACAAGCCTTTCTGAATACATTGATTAATCGATAAAATTGCGCATCTGATATTTAAATTTGCATTTTATAGATTTAAGAGGTTACTGTATTCAAAATAGTTCACTTTTTATTTTGGTTTGTTAATCTTTGACATCTTCACAACTGTGAGTTAGATTCCAACCAAACTTTCAGTACATGTTGTTTATCAGTTATGGTTATGCACATTATACTTTAAATTTTGTTTTTACAGATTTTAAAAGTTCACCAAGACAACATATCTCATTTGTTAATATAGATTGTTAATCTGCAAGTCCCCATAATTGTAATTAATTTTCCAAACAAACAGAATATCTTTTGTCCTTATCTAGCCATGCACATGATACTTAAAATTTTTAGAGCTTCACTGGGCCAAAAATTGCTCTTCTGTATTGCTGGTGACACAATTGTTCCATTGAACACCCATCGTCTTTTTTTTACCAATTCTATCTGTTGTAAACGGGAATATGCAAAAGTAATAGATTCATGACGATTTGTCCATTTTTGGACTTTCCCATGAAAAATAGCAATTAAAATTGAATTGAAATAAAACAATCCTACTGGAGAATGGACCCTTTCCCTACCAAGTCATATATGACTCTCACTCCTTATGAATGAACAAACTGAAAAAAGGATATTTTGGTGTATGAAGAAATCCGTGATTGATTTCAGAACAAAGAAGCATATGTATATATTATCTGGATTTGGACAGTTGTTTTTGGATTTGGACAATTATATATGAGCAGCGTTTACTTGCACAAAGCTTCATATTTTGGCAAACGGGATGATATTTTATAAATGAAATATCCTATTTCAAAATTGGGTTAACTTATATACATGTATCTTATTGCTATACAGTACTTTATAAGGTTTTGTGTCAAATTCCAAAGTTGCGCGGGAAATGACATTCATTCTTTTTCAGCCATATTTTTTTTTAAATGAACATATATTTTGATTATATTGAAATATGAATGATTGTCTATGAAGTGGCCTTATTTAAGATCGGTCAGTAACTTAAATGTTTTGTTGAGAAATTCTTTTCTGACAAACGTCCTCATCTTCCACAAGGGAGCCATTCTTTCAGACCTTCGTTCAAACGCTGCAGGGAGGATACCGGATGACATCCATACAAAATTTTATTCTCACCTAATCTCATGAAAAATATTTGAGAAGAGTTACACAGTCGGTCCCGGCAGCCAATGCATGTTCAAGTAGTGATAGAAAATATACTTCACTCTAACCTTAAAACAATGGAATTGTTAATATGTAGTTAATAGCATTAGCGTTTGAATGATTGTCTGTGAAGTGCCCTGATTTATGCCCGATCAGCTGGCTTTAATCTATTGTGTAGCCAATGCGAACCACTATGCTGAGAAACGTTCTGGTCTCCCAGAATGAAGCTACTAATCAATACTTTATTCAAACGCTATGGCGAAGCTAATGGATGTCAACTATATGGGATATTATTCTGCGTTCATCTTATATCGACGACAAGACTCGAAAGGTCAGTTCCAGTAGCAAATGCCTGATCAAGATACACCAATGTAATATTGTATACCAAAAATTAAGGGTTAGTTTGTCTCTCCTGCAGTGTGGAGTCCGTAAAAAGATTCCAAGTCAGAGATATGTATGCTCTATATGCATTTCAAATTTGGTGTAATTGTTCTTGAGATAATTTCTCATATGGATGAACTACAGTGCTTGTACAGTAAAACATAACCAATCACACCATTGTACCATACACCATACACCATGCACCATTACACCATACACCATGAACCATTACACCATATACCATACACCATCACACCATACACCATTACACCATATACCTTACACCATACACCATACACCATACACCATGCGCCATACACCATACACCATGCACCATACACTTTACACCTTACACTATACACGATGTCTAATACAATTGTATTTGCATTTATAGTGACCGCGGTGCATACAACTAATGAATTTTATCGGTTTTCGCACTGGGAATAATATTAGTCCCAGTTTTGCAGGACAAAATGAAGATTTTCAATAAAAATTTGTCGAGATCTCATTTTTCGGTCTCAAATCTAGAATACTTTCCACGAAGCTTGTTATTTACAATCGTGTAAATTAAAAACCCGCCCCGGGATTAAAAAAAGGGTGATACAGATTTTCGTCTGCCGTATATTATTTCACGTGTTGCTTTTTCTCGCTTTTAAGATGGTAATTTTTCCCTCATCTTATTTATTAAGTATTCCTTCTATCGAGCGTACACATGGTACATTAGGGGTTATCATCGTACAGCGTCCACTACCTTTTTCGTACGCCAAACACGATCTTATTTCACGTGCAACGTACATTGTACACATGAATTTCGATATTTTCAGTAAATGTTTCAATTTGAGAACTAGATGGCATTTACATCATTTCCCATACTATCAAAATGCGAACTGTTGCATATTTTCGGTAAATTTATACTAAATTTAAACTGCAAGTACACTAGATTTGGGCTCATGTTGTATTGTTGTATTGTATATAGCTTATCCGACTTTAAATAAAGATTACTTACTTACTTACTTACCTACTAGATGGCATTTACATCATATCGCATACTATCGATATCCCTATTGTTGCATATTATCAGCAAATTTGAGTTTTAGATTGCATTTTCACCATATCGCATACTATCAATATCCCTAATGTTGGATGTTTTCAGTATATTTGCACCAATTTTGAGTACTAGATGGCATTTACACTATATCGCATACTATCAATATCCCTATTGTTGCATGTTTTCAGTATATTTGTACAAAATTTGAGTACTAGATGGCATTTACATGATATCGCATAATATCGATATCCCTATTAGTGCATATTTTCAGTATATTTGCATCAAATTTGAGTACTAGATGGCATTTACACAATATTGCATACTATGTATATCCCTATTTTTGCATGTTTTCAGTAAATTTATGCCAAATTTAAGTATAAGATGGCATATACACCATATCCCATACTGTCGATATCCCCATTGTTGCATGTTTTCAGTATATTTGTACCAAATTTGAGTACATTTGTACTAGATGACATGTACATCGTATCGCATACTATCGACATTCCTAATGTTGCATGTTGGCAGTAAATTTGTGCCAAATGAGTACTAGATGACATTTACATCATATGGCATACTATCTATACCCCTACTGTTGCATATTTTCAGTAAATTTGTACCAAATTTGAGTACCAGATGACATTTACACAATATCGCATACTTTCTATATTCCTCTTGTTGCATATTATCAGTAAATTTGCACCAAATTTTAGTATTAGATGGCATTTACACCATATCGCATACTATCGATATCCCTATTGTTGCGTCTTTTCAGTATATTTGTACCAAATTTGAGTACTAGATGACATGTACATCATATCGCATACTATCTATATCCCTCTTGTTGCATGTTATCAGTAAATTTGCACCAAATTTTAGTATTAGATGGCATTTACACCATATTGCATACTATCGATATTTGGCGATTTGATGTCTCTATTGTTGCATGTTTTCAGTAAATTTGTACCAAATTTGAGTACTAGATGACATTTACACCATATCGCATACTTTCACTATCCCTATTGTTGCATGTTTTCAATATATTTGTACCAAATTTGAGTATTAGATGGCATTTACTTAATATCTCATACTATCTATATCCCTATTGTTGCATATTTTCAGTAAATTTGTAGCAAATTTGAGTACTTGATGACATTTACATCATATAGTATACTATCTAAATCCCTATTGTTGCATATTTTCAGTAAATTTGTATCAAATTTGAGTACTAGATGGCATTTACACCATATCGCATACTATCGATATCCCTATTGTTGCATATTTTCAGTAAATTTGTACCAAATTTGATTACTAGATGGCATGTACATCTTATTGCATACTATTGATATCCCTATTGTTGCATGTTTTCTGTAAATTTTTACCAAATTTGAGTACTAGATGGCATGTACATCATATCGCATGCTATCGATATCACTTTTGTTGCATGTTTTCAGTATATTTGCACCAAATTTGAGTACTAGATGGCATT
>MJUU01030448.1:3213-14424 GCA_002080025.1 Modiolus philippinarum
TACATCATTCCTGTAAAGTTTGGTTGAATTTGCCTCAGTGGTTTCAGAGGAGAAGATGAATATGTGAAAAGTTTAACGGACGGACGGACGACGGACGGACGACGGACGACGGACGCCAAGTGATGGCAATAGCTCACACTGACCATTCGGGTCAGGTGAGCTAAAAATTAGATTGTTAACATATCATTTTTATGCCCCTAGATCGAGGATCGGGGGGCATATTGTTTTTGTCCTGTCTGTCTGTCTGTTTGTCTGTACGTCCGAAACTTTAACCTTGGCTTTAACTTTTGAACTATATAACGTAGACTTTTGATACTTGGCAAGTGTATAGGTCTAGTCAAGAGGAACATAAATATGCAAAAAAAACATTAGATCAAAGGTCAAAGTCAAAGGGATCCAAAAGGGGTAAAATTGGGAATCTGGGGGCATATGTAGTGTTTCACAAACATATCTTGTATAGTTATGTTGTTACAACTTAGTTTAGTTTAGTATGCTTACTCATTTTATGTTCACTCTATTTGTAGATTTAGTTAGCTTGGTGGGTTTTAATTTAATAAACATTTGTATATCATTGACTTCATTCACATAGCCATTATATATCACTCATCACTTATTAGCATCATTAACAGGTTATGTTGGATGAGGTGCTGACAAGCCAGATATTAACTTTGAAGGGGACCACTAAAGGTCTAATGTGACCACATTTGGTTTCAATTGGCTCAGTGGTTTCAGAGAAGATCTTTAAATGTATTTCCAATGGAGTCCCTATGTTTTCCAATGGAGTCCCTATGTTAAACTATGTTCCCCGCTGGTGGGAGTCCCTATGTTTTCCAATGGAGTCCCTATGTTAAACTATGTTCCCCCCTGGTGGACCATCATGGATGTGGTACAAACAAAAAAATTACTGCCAAGAACTATTATGACTAAGTTTTGTACCGATTGGGTCAGTAGATTAAGAGGAAAAGATCTTTGAATGCATTTCCCTTAGGGTCCCTGTGTTGATTTATGTTCCCTGCTGGCAGACATCTTAGATGAGGTATAGACAAGCAGGACACAAACTTTGAAGGGGACCACCCAAGAACTATTGTGACCAAGTTGGGTCCCAATTGGGTCAGTGAGAAATTTTTGAATGCATTCCCAATAGTGTCCCTATGGTAAACTTTGTTCACCACTGGTGGCCATCTTGGACAAGAGGCAAATAAGTAGACACAATTTTTAAAGGGGACAGGCAAAGGACTACAATGACTAAGTTTAGTTCCAATTGGCACGGTGATTTCAGATGAGAAGACCTTTGAAAGCACTTCCCACAGGATCCCTATGTTATACTATGTTGACTGCCATCTTGGATGATGTACAGACAAGCCAGACATTAACTTTCAAGGGGACCACCCAAGGACTTTTGTGACCAAGTTTGGTTCCAATTGGCCCAGTGGTTTCAGAGGAGAGGATCTTTGAATGAAAAGTTAAAGACGTATGACAAACTGACAAACAGAAGACATACACCAAGATATAAAGTAAAATATCAAATTTGAAATAAGTCAGCCAAGCAGTATCTGAGAAAACTGTGACAAAAATATTTTCACTATGTTCAATACACGGGAAAAGGTAGTTAACACCATAGGGTGACAAAAATCACTTACAACAAATTCCCCCTATATATAAAGTCAAATACCAAATTTGAAATAAATCAGCCCAGTAGTAGCTGAGAAAAGTGCAACAAATTTGGGACAGACAGAAGGATGGACAAGGGTATTCCAATATACCACCCACTCACAACTGGGGGTACAATATATTTTGATAGTCAAGCTGAGAAAAAGTAAAAGTCCCGTATGATATAGCCTTTAAAAATTGTCCAATAAATATGAACAGCTGGACATCATGATAATCCTACTAAATATGAATGCTATCAAGTGATTTCAGAGGGGGTAATGCTAAGAAGAACAGGACTGAGGGAATGACCGACATTGATTGATAAGAACACTATACCCCTAGAACAGGACTGAGGGAATGACTGACATTGATTGATATGAACACTATACCCCTTTGCAACTTCAGCGTAGGGTATAGACAACATAAAGGCATCAAATATGTACGATTGAAAACTCAAGGATGGTCTCTGACTTTCTGAATTCTATTATTTTATCCACCAGGATGCATTAGAAAAATTTTCACACTGACCCCACTTTTCTTTTCAAAAAATATGACTACATACATGATCTTTCATGGAGCTTTGATAAAATTTGATGAATTTCTTAATATTCCTTCATTCCATTAGGAAGGTTTTTATTGCCTTTAAGCAAACTAATGAAAAGTCTAGAGAAGTAGGTTTCTTGTCAAAATTTTAGTTGCTTATAAATGTATCATTTTTACTTAATAAAATGGAAGAATGTGTCCATGGGACATGGATGCCCCCGCCTCCTTGCAATCGAAACCCATAAATTATTAAAGGCATAACTATATACAATATATATTTATCAAATATTATTAGAAAGGATCTTTCTCCTGTGATAAATAGGCACTGGGACTGGTTTGGTTTTGATATAATGTGTAGTTCCAACAAATAATCTGAGAAACAGTCTTATATGTAATACTAATCTATTTTTAGCAACTGTGACCTTGACCTTGGTGATATCAACGCTAAAATCTATGGGATTATGTCTATTGTGATAAGTAAGCAAGTGACCAAGTTTGGTTTTGATCAGATGCAGAATACTCAAGTAATCGTTCGGAAACCCAAATTTTATTGAAATATTAGTCTATTTTTAACAACTGTGACCTTGACCTTGGTGCTACCATCCTGGAAATCAATAGGCTTTTAAATTGGGTGATAAGCAAGCACGTGACCAAGTTTGGTTTTGATCCGATGCAGGATACTCAAGTTATCATCCGGAAACCAAAAAGATGGACGTACGGACGTACGGATCAGGGTAAACCTTAATGCCCCCGACCGCCTAGCGGCATAAAAAATATAATAAATAATAAATTTGAGTAGTGACCATCCTAAAGCATGAACCTTACCTCTATATCTCCTGAAATGTTAACCAATAGTAAAAAAATTACATTCAGTTGTTATGCATTAGTCAAACTTGCATTTCTGGAATACAAGAGTATGTCCTCTGTAGCTTTCATCCACAGAAAATTAATAAAAATAAGCATTAAAAGAAACTTTTATTTATTTATGGGTAACAAAAGTAAAAATTACAACATTGCACTCTTAAATTTCTACAATAAATCATACTGAAAATCTTACTTCAAAGGGAGATAATTTGAAACTTGTATCCTCAAAAATATGCCTTGATCTGCTAAGGGTGAAGAGGAAAGGAGCAGACTGTAACCCTTGGCTAGCAAAGATGAATCTGATATGGAGATTCAAAATAACTTTTGTACTATTTTATTTTCTTTTGACTGATGTTGCATCAACAAACATTCAGTTTGTCTGCTGTATTGTTACAGACATAATTTTTTGTTGCCAATTTAAAAGAAAAATATTAATGTACTTCACCAAAAATAAAGGCACAACAAAATAATCATTATGGTGAGGTCAAAATTGAAAAAAACAGATCAGGTGCATTGCATGATAGCCTTCTGTGTTTATTTTGCAAAATGTTCAATATGTTCAAGGGACATAACTCCAAATCTCTTGCCTCTGAACTACAAGTAAAACAAGAGTTTTAGAGATAAACAACCTAAATATCACTTTTGAAAACAGTATATAATTTTGTTCAGTGAGAAAGCCAAAAGTTTAGAATTATTTCAAGTATTTTCAGGGGCACATTACCAGGACGACTAACACCTCTGAACCAAGAATCTTCCTTGGCCTTAGTTTTACTGAGACAACTTACATACCAAACTTTATTCACATGTTATTGGTCTGATAACCTAAAATCAATATTTCACCACTTGGATCTCTAAACTCGAAATCAAACTTGGAAATCAAACTTGGTTAAAGTTTTGTGATACACATTTTGTATACAAACTTTGGAGACTATGTTATTTTGTTCACAAGTTACCTGTATCACTCAAATTTAGCCAAGTTGGACATGGCTTAATTTTCTGTCTTGTAGGTAATTTTAACATGAATAATCCCAATATAATTGTCACGTGACCAGTCAGGTCAATTGAATAGAGTAATAATATCAGTCTGAAAGTTTCAAACAGACAAGGGTGTATCCCATTATACCTCGCCACTCTCTGTGATGGTGTATAAAAAGCTAGCAGAGTAAATTAGCGGGTCTGATCAATAATAAAATTTAATTTGTATTTTAAATTACTACATAAAATTGCATACATTGACACATTCTATCATAACGAGAGTAACTAGACATCAGTGAGATAGTATCCATCTCTGTGGGCCTCACTCAAAGTGTGACCTAGAGGTCAAAGGTCACCAGCTATGATACATGACATGTCACCTTGAAGTAATCTATCCACATGAAAAATATCAAAAGCCTATTTCAAAAGAGAGGAAAGTGAAAGTCCAGACACAATTTGCCATTGAAAAGTCATGAATGTGACCCCGAGGTCAAATGTCAAGGTCAAAGATCACCAACCATGGTACGCGACACATCGCCTTGAGGTGAACTTTCCACATGCCAAATATCAAAAGCCTATCTAAAACGAGAAAAAAGATATAGCTTGGAAATGATTGTTTCAGACAGACAGACTGATTACTACAGGGCATCCACCACTTTTTGTGGCGGGGCCCTTATTAAAGTAATTAACAAATATTCACCAATGTCCACATTAATTAATTTCTACCTTAAAGCCAGTAATTTTTCCAGATTTGCTCTCTAAAAAGGTGTAATAATTTTTAGCGGTCAGAAATTTATGGAAATTCCAGAGATATACAGACAATTTGAATTCAATGAGCATTGCAAGTGTAGCAAAAATTAGAAATATTCGAAAGTTACCCACCATACCATATGTAAAACTGAACATGACTGAAGTCTCCTCATTAACAAGAATGCCAAAAAATAAAAATTTACAATGGCAGTATCGACAATGAGAATCAAACATGATATATTTGTTATCTGACATTCATTTTTAACCATGATATTCATGCCAAATTAACATCTGTAACAAAGTAAAAATTAACTATCATGTTATTTGTGCTAAAATTAACAGTTTAAAAAGTATAATATTAACAAGTACATCACAACAATGCCTTAACTTATAAAAGATATAACAATGTTTGAGTCTACAATACATCCACATATTATATATCAATTTTAGTCAACATTAACAAGACTAAAAATGTAACAAATAACATGTAACAATTAAAAATAACAATATTTGTGTGATAATTAAAAATAACAATATTTGTGTGATAATTAAAAATAACAATATTTGTGCGATATTTAACAAACTTTAACAACATGATGGCAGCATTAACATGACTTATACTAACAAAGTAAAAAAATTAACAATCATTACATTAGTGTAAATAAATGATCATGATTGACTCTATCAGAGACATATAATTAAAGAGATTGGCAACATTACGAATTCTCAGGAAATCTCGCCACCATCGAGACTTCGATAAAACTTCCACTTCACAAGAATAAATCACTAATATCTCGATAAAACATGGAAATATCATAATAAAACCAACAAGGTAAAATACTTTCCAGTTTTCATAACTAGGAAGTTCTAATCACGAATATAAAAGAGGAGTTTCAAAGGTCAACATGGGACACGACGATCATCGTCGACAGATTTCCAAACAAAGTCTCTGCTTTCTTTGCCAATAACTTTTTTGTTTATCAATATTTTTCATTCAAATTTTCTAAACTATACTTTAAAATTATTAAGGAGAACAGTTCACTTTTCGGTTTGGAAATATCTCGAATAAATTAAAAGTAGTTTAAGAAGTTCTGGTGTGGCTGTATCATGTTTGTTGTGATTTATATGAGATGATAGTAGAGTTGCCAATCTCTTTAATTATATGTCTCTGACTCTATTTATATTAAATATTCATAACAAAGCACCAATACTTGTATTGTCAGTGGAATGTCAGCAAAACATCGGGAAATTTAGGTAAAATTAAAATTTAACATGAAAGTGTCTGAAAAATCAAATTCGTCATAGCAATTCAATAAACATAAGTAATCAACCATTAAATGTTCCTCTCATTATGGCACATTGTCACAGTAACCCAATTTTTGCCAAGATGATGACCTACCATTAGAGATGTTTGCATATACAACGTTACATTATTCTACCATGTTAAGGTGCCTGAGAAATGAACTCCTCCACAAGCTTGAGTGTAAATGACAGTTGATAATATCTAGTATGTATTTTCTACTCTCTCAACTTAGAAGCAGATTTCTTTTCATGTTTTGCATAACCAAAGAATCAAAAAAAAGAAAAAAAATATCTTTTCAATAGTCTACAATGATTTTGTAACTTTCTGCATTACCAAGAACAAAAATTTCACTCATGATCTAAAACAACAATCTTTTGATAAAAAAAGTTGAATAAAATCAGATCCTATGAATATACATTCATTTAATTGTAAATAGGGAACACTCCTACAAACTGTCACTAATTAATGTCTCATTCTCAATAACATTAACTCATTTCTGATTTGATAAATGTTGAAATTTGTGTACAGACAATAAAGCTCCCTCATCTTAACCAGATGTAGATATCATCATATGGCTTTTCTTGGTCTGCTCTAATTATCTGGGAATGACACAAATCTGAAATTATATTAAAAATGTAGAAAAAACTAGAGCATGTCAAAACTGGCGTTATTGGAAGGGCCCCACAATTTCGATCCTGAAACTCTGGGCAAAAGTAAAAATCAGATGAGTGTAGATTCAAATTCTGTTTGACACACTAATGTGTTGATACAGTAATTTGCTGGATTGAGTGATTTCTTGAAGTTTTACCAAAGTATATCATTTCTTAGCTTCAGACTAAATATCAAGTCATTTAAAGTTCAAAATCAAAGTATCAGCAAAACAGAAAGTAATTCAGTGACAAACCTATAAGTCACTCACACAATACATATCATCATTTTCAAGCTTCACACCAAAGTTCAAACCATTCCCTATTGTAGAAGCCAAGAAATCTGTTACGAAAATTTCATTGATAGTAAAAAATCAAAGTATCGGCCAACAGGAAGTGGATGCCTGACAATGTTGAAAATTGCTTACACAATACAACTCATTATCAAGCTTCAGACCAAATTTCAAATCATTCCCTATTGTAGAAGCAAAGAAATCTGTGAGGAAAATTTTGTTCATAGAAAAAAAATTAAAGTATCGGTAAACAGGAAGTGTATACCCATCAAACTTGAGAATTGATTACACAATACAAGTCATCATTTCAAAGCACCAGGCCAAATTTCAAATCATTCCCTATAGTATAAGCCAAGAAATCTGTGACGAAAAATTTGTTAAAAGTTAAAAAATCAAAGTATCGGCAAACAGGAAGTAGAAGCCCAACAAACTTGATAATTGCTTACACGATACAAGTCATCATTTCCAAGCTCCAGACCAAATTTCAAATCATTCCCTATTGTAGAAGCCAAGAAATCTGTGACGAAAAATTTGTTAAAGTAAAAAATCAAAGTATAGGCAAACAGGAAGTGGAAGTCCGCCAAAATTGAAAATTGCTTACACAATACAACACATCATTTCCAAGCTTCAGACCAAATTTCAAATCATTCCCATCTATACAAGCCAAGAAATCAGACAGATGGACAGACAGACAGACGGACGGACAGGCAAAGTGAAAACTATAGGGCACCCGCAGATGCGGGGCCCTAATTAAAATTATAAATTCATTATTCTTTTATTTGTTGGAACATATCATATTTAAAGTATATACTTCTAAACCAGATATGCATACTGGAAATTACATATTAAGTATTATTTCAATATTACATTCGACGGCATAAGCTTATACAATTGAAGACCTGGTTAAAATGAAATGAACACCTTGTTTTAACCTGGAGATGGGATGTTGTCTCCTTGACATTTAGCCCATTTCCTTTCTTTTTCATACAATATTCTGAAATATTTAGAATCTCTGATAAAATAAAGTATTCAAATTTTTTTTTAATTGAGGATTCATACATTGTACCAATATCGATTATTCACATCTTATTGCTATTACCCACGGACACGACACTTGTTAAATTCAGGGTAAAAAAAACTTAACATGGTCTGTCTTGCAGTAAAGTGGCAAAAGAGCTTTCAATGTTTCATTTGTGTCCAGACAAAAACTGATTTTCAAAACTGCTTTTATGTTTTCCCAACAAATTCTTGCAAATCTCTCGCTGCTCTACGAATAAGACACCACTGATGGTACATTCACAGGGATACAAATATTGCGTTTTCATAGTTTATTAGTTCCTTCAGTGTTCCATGCTATTTTACAACATGGAATTCCCAAGATTTAGATTTAAAGACAATCTCACAGTCAATTTCCTTTTTTGAAATTTCTGCAAAAATCACTGATTTTTACACGCTTCTCATTCAAATATTTGGTCACTAGGATTATTCTTTCCTTGATGTGTCTTCATGACAAATTTGTACTGAAATCAACAAGTGTGGATCGTATTGCAAGGCAATACCAAGTCCCCTACTGGTAGAACAAGGCTTTATCACACTGGCATTAACTGTTGACAAGAATACGTCTCGCCTGTCCAATGCATCACATGAATCTGCACATTGATCTTCAGCAGCAGCCACGATAACAAAATGTAGGTCTTAATTTGTGTGCACTACCTGCTTGCTAAAATCTTCATATGATTGTTCAAGCATGATAGAGGGGTCAAGGCCACCATCTGAATGTGTATAATCCTCAGGATGCAGCTGCATGTCAAATATTGAGTGGCTGCAAAATTTCACAGTCAGTGGAGCATGACTGCAGGGGCATAGACATAAAAAGCCACTGAAACTGATCTCAATTACGATAATGCAACTGCATACCAAATATCAATTGGCAACTATGAGTGGTTGATGCTAAACGGATATGAGGCCACATCATTATTAATCCTAAATTCTCATCCCCAACCGCCCCATTTTTTCTGAGTTCAATTTTTTTTTTTTTCAATTATTCAGAAATTTTCTTTAAATTCCTATCAATTTTAGTGAAAATCAGTAAAAAATATAAAATAAAACAATCCCACCCACCCCAGATTTTTTGTTTCAGGTGGATGAGAATCTACAAATTAACTTGATAGGGCCCAAGAAAAAACTTAACATTGATACATAGTGCAGAATTTCAGTCAGTGAAGCATGACTGCGGGGGCATAGACATAAAGTGCCACTAAAACTGATCTGTACTGATGCTAATGGAAATGCATACCAAATATCAATAGGCTAACACAGGTGGTTGATGTTAAACAGACCCAAGAAAAAACTTAAACAATTGTGGACGCTGCCCCCGCTGGAATCGCCATACCTAAGACTCGCTTTTTTCGACTATTGTCGCAGGCTAGACAAAAAATAGTAAAATATGTTTTCTAAGTAAAAGGCCCATAACTCAATCAACAAGTGAGGACCCTAAAAAATGTCTCGCCCATCCCTGCTTGACCTCTAAATTGATGTGAAATCTAAATGAACTTCTCAGAAATTTGAACACGCTCACTAGACTGTGAAATTAAGGTCACATGCACAAGTCATATGGCAGACTGTCAAGCACTGTCCAAGACCAACCAACATACAAAATATCACTGACCTAACACTAATAGATAATTAGAAACTAACATGGTCACTAGACCATGAAATTGAGGTCAAAAACAAGTCACCTGCCAGACTGACATGTACTACCCAAGACCAACCTACATACCAAATATTATCAACCTACCACTTGTAGTTATTGAGAAATGGACTTAAGCAGAGAAACTTAACGTGGCCACTCAACCGTAAAATTAGGTCAAGGACAAAAGTTACCTGCCAGACTGACATGTACTACCCAAGACCAACCTACATACCAAATATTGTCAACCTACCACTTGTAGTTATTGAGAAATGCACTTAAGCAGAGAAACTGAACGTGGCCACTCAACCGTAAAATTGAGGTCAAGGACAAAAGTTACCTGCTAGACTGACATGTACTACCCAAGACCAACCTACATACCAAATATTATCAACCTACCCTTTCTACTTATTGAGAAATGGACTTAAGCAGAGAAACTTAACATGGTCACTGGACTGTGCAATTGAGGTCAAGGTCACATGATTTTATGTCCGTCAGGCAGCACTTGATTAGTTCTACCACTGGACCAAATATGATGTTCCTACATCAAAGGGTTTTCAAAATATCCTGTACACTATAGTCATGATGGATTACGCCAAGTCTGTGCTATAGCGCGGCAAATCGCGGCGCAGAAATTCAATAATTGGTACTCGGGAAGACCGCGATGTCCTCGCGGAAAACGCGGCATGCAAATTTGTCCATCATGACATTCGCGGACAACACAATTATGATCGCGGTAGTCGAGGAAAGAATTATTAAAATCGTCATCAGAGGTGAAAGAATTTTGGTTTGTATTGTTAATGGTTTTGTTTTGTTTTCAAGCATGACAAAAAATTTATTGTTCCCTGATTGTATGTCCAATCACATGTTGATTAAATAACAATTCTCTTTGAAGTTATGACACGTTGACGAAATAACAATTCTCTTTAAAGTATGATTGACAAGCGGAAATGGTAAAGTCATTGCTGATGGGCGGTCTTTATTGTTCAGGTGTTGACCAATAAACAGGTAAACCGCTTTTCATGCACGTGGGATAATTACACAAAAATCAATACTAACAAGATTTATGTACTGGCTACCTGTATCAATGAATAAAATTTTGACTAACTACCTGTGTTTTATGTATTAATGAAATTATCTCTCATTTTACGCAAAAAAAAACAGTCTGTGTTAAAATGAAATGAATGGACTATGTTCTCTATGTACCATCAAAAGTCTTAGTCCCAGAAAAAAAAACTTACGTTATTTCGTATAATGCGCAATTCTTATCAAATCCCATACATACAAGTGATGACCCTAAAGGATGTCTCGCCTGTCCCTGCTGGACTCTAAATTGATGTGAAATCTTAAGTGAACTAATCGGAAGAGTGTACATGCTCACTAGACTGTGAAATTGAGGTCAAGGACAAAAGTCACCTGCCAGACTGACATGTACTACCCAAGACCAACCTACATACCAAATATTATCAACCTACCACTTCTAGTTATTGAGAAATG
>MJUU01030448.1:16406-29137 GCA_002080025.1 Modiolus philippinarum
AAGTTTGGTACGCTGGATTTATGTGTATTGTCAAAATAAAGATAAATTCCCATTTCTTTCAATGAAGAAAGTTTTTTTTTTTTCACTTATCGTTTTAAACAATTGGCGTCTGTTGGAATCAATTATGACCAAGTTTGTTTTAAAGTATTCAACAGTAAAACTGTATTTGATGTGGGGTTGAATTACTTCAAACATGGAATGACATACATTGGGGAACAGGTAGATGTCAGGGTATTTGAACATGTTGAACAATTTACACATGTGACACTTCAGTTAATTGGATTACAGTGTATGTTATAAATATTCCGATATGAAACAGATACAATGTCTCTGGATGAAAGCAAGGAAATACATACCATACTTACATTTCATTAATGAAAGGCCCCATGAAATATACTTAGTACAAGTGTAATTTTGTCTTTTAATTGTTGAAACTAAGTTGTAGAAATGACATTACAGTTCATTTACATCGATAAAGTATTATCAAATTATGATTATCTACTCCCTACCCGTTATAACGTAATGTCTTTTCCTTTGTTTTATTTTCATAGCAAAATAATGTACTTGATAATAAGTCCCATTACTTTTGCATGCACAATAAATAAAAATTTTCCCTTTAAATATACCATCAATTTTGCCGAAAAGTTTTGTGAACGACCTTACGCATACTTTTTCAACAGACAATACTACATAAGTCAAATTAATAAATACTGAAGTTACTGCATATACAGATTTGATTCCTGTATGTGGCCATTTCAACATCTTATGTCTCCATTTGCAGATTCAGGGGCTGTATAAAAGTGAAATAAATTATTACCGAAGTTGCCACAATGTGGAATTAATGTTCACATATGGCTATTTTTTACAACTTGTGTCTCCACTGGTGGATCTAGGCTTGTTCAAATATCGAAGTTACTGCAAATATAGAACTGGCCATTACATCAACTTTTGTTTCAATTGGCAGATCTGCGATGGGATGCAGATATCGGCAAAACATGAAAAACTAAATGTCAGTGATGACATTCTTTTCCACGTTGTACATGGCGATAAAAAAGCAATGTCTACAAAAAAAACAATGTTGCCAGAAAGATAATTGTCTGGAAGCTGACGATCAGTTATTCTGCAGCAGGCCACTACCACTTCAACCATTACTAAATGCTCCAATGCAGATCAAAGGGGCCAACTTGACCCCAAAACTACTAATCTGATCAACATGGGA
The DNA here is from genome assembly GCA_002080025.1 of Modiolus philippinarum. Lineage (NCBI taxonomy): Eukaryota > Metazoa > Mollusca > Bivalvia > Mytilida > Modiolidae > Modiolus > Modiolus philippinarum. The sequence goes on from MJUU01030448.1 coordinate 17,626, forward strand.
ATCGTCAAAGCGTATATGCGTTTTTTCCCAGAGCACTTCGATCATAAAAATCTTAGGCACTACTATAAGTTTTATTGTGGTTTGTGCGCAATTAAAAAAAATGCTTGGGTCCTAACAAAAAAACAAAAACAACAATAGGCATACTCTCAGTTCCCAGGAGTATTGCATCTTTAAATTAATAGAACCTTTAAGACACAAATTATTGAAAAAAAAGATTTAACTTTGTTGTACAACGTTAAATCGTAAGTCCCATTCCCAGCTAAGAAAAGTAGCTGTTTTTTTTCTCTATTTTTCAAAACGTAACATAGAAAACATCTTTATTTCTATCTACTTAGCAATCTTTTCCGCTTCCATGGCAGAAATATAAATATTTTATATGTATACAATAAATTGTGAATATCCAACCATGCACTGTACAATTGATACCTTGTAAAATGTCCTAGTTCGTTTCTAGATGACTAAATGTTTCTGGGAAAGTTTGATCCAGTTTATTTTGTCCCTCAGCTCTTTGCCATCAGTTCAAAAGCTCTCCCCTCATATCTATTAGTTCAGCTTCCTACGAGGTGCATCTAGAACCTTCATTCAAAATATTTTCGTAGTCACATTTTCCATTTTTTATTAATTTAAATTGTAACACTTCATATACATCCATGCCACATAATTAATTGACCAATCTATGTATATTTATGTAGCCAGGTACTTATTAAATACACAAGATTACCAGTTCATCAGATCTTTAAATTACACAATCACGTGTCAAAAATATTCACCGGTATCATCAACATGTTGATTGACAGGTGTACAAACCTTAGCGTGCCGACAGAGATTCTTACCTGGGGTTCGACACAGGTAATACTTCAAATAATAAAAATAACAAAAATAACAATATATAACATCCAGAAACAAAAGCAATTTATTTAAAACAAAATAGTTATTTTTGGATGATAAATAAACACCAACAACAATTATTCATAATTATCTTGATATTGTCTTTTTCAACGAAAATTAAAACCCAAGTTGTCACTCTCGACATTCTGATCATTGTTTGAAATGAAAATCAATTAGAGAAAAACTTGGTCCATCATGGACATCGCGGATATCCATCATGAGCATCGCGGCATCAGTGGGGTAATAAACAACCAACTGCCGCGATCAGTTTATCGTGTCCACCGGGGATTTCCGCGAACTACTAGTATTGTCCGTGACGGAAGCAGGGAAATGGCGTAATCCATCATGACTGTAGTGTATTTAGTAAAAGTTAACACTGTCGCCGTCGTCATACTTTGCACACCTAAGTCTCGCTTTCTGCAACTTTCATCGTGGGCGAGACAAAAATCAGTGGACAGGATCCAAGCTAAAACTTGATCTTTAACTCATTTAGGTAGACTCTCATACCAAATATTAGATCAATCTACGCCCAAGGCCCGTAACAACATACAAAATCAGTGGACCGGAACCAAACTTAAACTTGTACTGTAACTCATTAAGGTAGAGAGACAGATAGAGCGCAAACCTAAAGTCCCCTTCAACTATCACAGGTAGGGGGCAAATAATCTGATACAGTCAAAGTATTTACAAACTGTATGTTTTTCCCCACTGATTTTCTGTTTGCACAGGATTACTGTGTTCAAAACTAAAATTGTCTTACTTGAAGTATAACAAAAGTATTCCAGAGTTAAAGTCTTATATATGCAAAAACTATTTTTAACAATAAGGTCTGTAAAACTCGTCTAATTTTGGAATTTCCGGGACCAAAACTTGTACCCGGAAGTTGCATTTTAAACAAAAACATATGACGTTTCAAGCAAAAAATTTGAACGTCACAATCCTGCAACGTTATAATTTGGCGGGAAATGTTTTCAAATTGCAATTTTATCGTTATTTCTCGGTGTCACATGACGAGACTTACAGACCCTATACCCATAACACCACCGCTTGGTTGATTATCAAGCCAATAGAATAGGTGAAATATTTATAATAAATACAAACCTAGCAAGTCTGAGAAGACCACAGCAGCCTGACATCTGTCATAGGTACTTGGTGGACAAATATTCTGGAATGTTGTCCATTCATTGGTGCGAGTTTGTTGCTTTATTAGTCTAGAAAAATAACAACACTGATTTAATATTCTTATCTTCACTATTCACAGCAATATCTATCAGAGAGTGACAGTGGCACTGCCTGTATGAGTTACTGAACTTGTTATTTATATATCTATATATTGCCCTGTATTCAAGAGTGTAAAGAGGTCATATATAATATTTGGTACACCCTTTCAAAATACATCAAGATGGGCGCAGTCGGAAACGACAGCTAATCCCCTTGCCTGTAGCAATTACATTTCCAAATTCAGTTAAAATTTCAAAGTATTCTCAAAAGCAGCATTCCTCTCCAAGACGTATCCACTGACCAAAGATGATGAATGTGCCACATGTAGTTTCTCAGATATGAACCTTTACACAAACTTTAACCTAAGTCATTATAGCGTAAAATGTAGGTCAGAGTGACCCAATTATCATCTGAAGCAGCATCACTCTCAAAGACGCATCCACTGACCAAAGATGATTGATGTGCCACATGTAGTTTCACAGATATGCACCTTAACACAAACTTTAACCTAAATCATTGAAGTGTAAAATGTAGGTCAGAGTGACCCAATGATCATCTGAGCAGCATCACTCTCCAAGACGCAAGCACTGACCAAAGATGATTGATGTGCCACAAGTAGTTTCTCAGATATGAACCTTAACACAAACTTTAACCTGAGGTGGGACAAACGGATGGACACTCGCACGGACACTCGGACGGACAGGCGAGGGGATAAAAATACAAAAATATCAAAGTTAGATAACGAACAGTAAATTTTGTTATGTTTTACATGTGTTTAAAGGAGTAACCTCTCGTCAGCAGACAAACTTGTTCTCGTCTTGATAAAGCTGAAATATTGCTCAGCAGACATTAAACAATATTCAATCAATCAATCAATCTCGTAATCAGCATTAAAATTAAATAATAAATTGGCCATTTCTAGAAAAAATACAATTTATTAAAACTTACGAAAATATTTTGTGTGTTAAATTTTCTCCATGTTCATGGGTGATCATGGTGCACGAAATTTATGGTGGGTTTCCCTGCTCTTTAACGTATTATATTTGCAATTCTTCAATGAACATACCAATATTCCTCAAGTAACACCTATAACAACTCCTTCAAAACTCCTATCTTTTCTTTGTCAATCAACCAATCAAGATTCTATAGAATTGTTTTGTATACCAATTTGTCATTACCGGAGTATCAAGGTAAACCCCTTCAGGCAGTACAAATTGATATACAATAGAATTTCTATACAATCTTGATTAGTTGATTGGCAAATAAAAGACAACAGTTTAGAATGTCTTGTTATATGTGTTACTTTAGGAATATTGGTATGTTCATTGAAGAATTGCAAATATAATACATTAAAGAGCCAGGAAACCCGCCATAACATCCATGTAAATTTCATTGCCCATTAATTATAAGCACAGCGAATATTGACATGTCCTGTTTTACATCAAAATCGTGAACAAAACATTATACGGTATTTTCTTTTTAAAAGTGCAAAAATCAATGAAGCCTTTATGAATAATGATGTTCTTTTGTTATAGAAAAATCTAATTGGATTTTCTTATTTTGACATTTTTTATGTGTATCTTTCCCCTTACCTTAACAGATCCTGTCCTGTAGGCGTAGATTTGACTGTAATTGGACCAGGAGTTATTTATTGTATTTACCTTAACAGGTCCTGACCGGTAGGCGTAGATTTGACTGTAATTGGACCAGGAGTTATGGGAATGTCTTTTTCTTCCATTACAGATGATAGCTCCCGTGCAACAGATTCCTGCAATGACTGGTTATCCATGGCTTCATGAGCCATTTTAATCTCCAGCTCATCATCTGTGGACACACTACCTCTTTTACGTGACCTACTTCTGTAGAAATATACATATTACTGCAGTGAGTTATGGTCTCATGTTCATTTACTTCATATCCTTTCATAAATTGTATAAAACTTGATACCATAAATATAAATGAATCCCAATTTTTATTATATAGGGGAAACTCTGAAAAAGGACCCTTTCAGATCCAAAGAAATCAGCCAGTTTTTGAAGGTTTTGGTTTTCAGGGGTTTGGAAAAATCTTGAAACCAATACAAAAGTAAAAGATATTCTCTAAGTTCAATTTAGGCTTTGGTTCAATTAGTATCCCACCACTTAGCCAAAGCTGCAGTCCTTCCACATGTACATACATATGTGTGTAGTGCACCTCGATAGCTCTGGAACTTATAAAAGATACAAATTTGAAACTTGACACCATACTAGATCATACTAGAGTATAATCTCGGTAGTGTGCTATGGGTTCAGAATTTCTTTCTAATGCCCTAGGGGAAAATTATGGGCGAAAACGAATTTTCGTGATATCCAATAATTGAAGAAATCTCCCAGGCTATTGGGGCAAGAAAGTTGAAATCCATTAATCGACTCGCAATATATGTAGCAACTTCACAGAGGGTGTCTGAATTTTCGTATGACCCTCTGGGCATGGCCTCTAGGTGGTCCAAAAACGAAAAATAGATTCAGCTGGAACTCCTCTTACACCTTAAGTGGCAGAAACCTTGTAATAAGGGTATAAGTAACACTATAAAAGTTGTCTGGGCCGAAGGTTTCGGAATTTTGAAATTTGCCTTCAAGGTGGAATAATGAGCAAAATTGTATTTCCAGTTCAGTAACATGAGAAACTTCCGAAATATTTATGTTTGGAAGCTGAAAATTTCTCAAATATTCAAGTGATAGCAGACATTTGGTATGACCCCTGGAGACATGCCCTAAGGGGGAAAAAAAACAAGGTAAAACAAGTATTCAGCATATGACTGGAACTTTCTGTATAATTTTTTTATTTTGTAGTTTACATTTTCATGGAGAATAATTTGAATTGTTTTTGGAATCCAAAATAAGAATTTAAAAAATTTGGACCAATAATTTTTTAAATTCCAACATGAAATGATATAGTTAAGCAACTCTTTAATGTCATCATCTAGCATGTACACTTCCACTTCAAAAATATGGTTCAAATATTCGTAAATTTCCTGAAACTTTCAAAGACACATTCCTTTTTTGGAATTTTACCTAGCAACCATATCTTTTATGGTTCCTAATTGTATCAATGATCATTTTCAATAGTCAGGTTGCAAAAAACTTTGATTCTACTTTTGTTAAATTTCTGAAAGTCTATAGGACTTGTTCATTTTTGGAATTCTACCAAGCAACCATATCTTTTTCAATTCCTTACAGTAATGATGATCATTTTCAGTAGTCGGATTGCAAAAATCTTTGACTCTAATTTTTGGTTAATTTCCTGAAAGTCTAAAAGACCTGTTATTTTTTGGAATTCTACCTAGCAACCACATCTTTTTCAATTCCTTAGGGCTATTCCTTTAAAAAGAATGTACCAGGGTTGGAAATGAAAGTTCTTGTTGGTTCTTGTTGATTTTGTATCTTGCTGCTATACTCATTTTGTCCATTACCCTTGGTTGTGGAGGTAGTAGTAAATTGCTTTCAGACCCTAGTACATGCATTTTACTGGAAAAGCCCTTACAGCAATGGTGATCATTCTCAATAGTAAGACTGCAAAAATCGTTGATTCAATTTTTTTATTTCATGAAACTCTAAAAGACCTGCCATTTTTTTAATTCTACCTAACAACGATACGTTTTTCAATTCCTTAAATTAAGAATCATTCTTTTCATTGAAAGACTGAAAAAATCTTCTGTTCTTGTTCTGGTAAATTTCCTGAATTCCTAATAGATTAGTTATTTTTGGAACTATACCTAAAAACCATACCTTTTTAAATTCCTTATATCAACTAAAGAATGTGTCTATAAGACACGGATGCCCCACAAATTTTATCGCAACAGATATAACCCAAGTCAACCATTCATAAAATTAGTTCCCTGTCACTGAATTGTGATGAAATGCAAAATTTAAACAAAGTCATTCAACCATAAAATGCAAGTATTATGGTGAAATGGGCAGATCTCATTAACATGAATGTAACAGTGAAATATCATGATGCTACAAGACATAGAAGTTGAGAAATAGACTTAATTTTGGCTTTTTAATTTTTTGTGATTCAAAATTGTTTTTCTGGCCACCTGTTTATTGTGCCCCCGTCTCATGATTTTATTATGCTAAGTTTTCTTACAATTGGCTCGATGAGTGCTCTGTGATTGTTAAAATGTTGTGATCGTCCTCGACTAGTCTTTTTGTCGGGAAATTGATGACAGCGATTGTAAGAACACTTTGCCAGTTAAGTTTATGTTTGTTGACGATCCTGCATCCATGGATCAAAGGAAAAAAAGACATGGATGAAGCGTTGCTCAGCAATTAGCAATGAATACCACTCAAACCGGTGCTAGGAGCCGTCTTGAACTTGCTATGAGGTATGAGTAATGCTCATTGTTGAAGGCCTCATGGTGACTTCAAGATGAAGAACAACAATAAAAGCGTTGTTCCATTGCTGTGTTTTACCATGTGTTTGTAGAGATTTTGTATCATTTGCATTTACTCCATATCCCTTCATTGTTAATTAAACACAAAACTTAACCAAGGTCACTGAAGCATAAAGTGTAGGTCAAAGCGACCTTATTGTCAATGATTTGGGTAGTACCCTTTAAGGCAATTCATTTGATGAAACATCTTTGTCTTATAATGTGCAGTTATTGAGAAATGGAAATTAACGCAAAATTTAACCAAAGTCACCTAATTGGCAATGATTTGGGTAGTACTCATCAAGGCAATTAATTTGATGAAACATCATTGTCTTATAATGTGTAGTTGTTGAGCAATGGACTTTTAACGCAAAACTTAACCAAAGTCACTGAAGCGTAAAATGTAGGTCTAGGGCACCTAATTGTCAATGATTTAGGTAGTACTAATCAAGGCAATTAATAAATTTGATGAAACATCATTGTCTTATAATGCGTAGCTGTTTAGAAATGGACTTTAACACAAAACTTATCCAGAGTCACTCAAGCATGAAATAAAGGTCAAAGAGTCAAACTACCTAGTGAACTCTGTACTATCAAATATCTACCTACTGGCCTGCTATTATTGTTCTACCTCTTACAGTTTCTTAGAAATGTACTTAAATGCAAAACTTAAGGTGTCTACAGGGTATTAATTTCCTATTATAGAATTTTGTGAAATTTTCTGTGTAGAAACATGATTGTATCATTGTTCAAATTGTAAAATAAAATTTGGGGGTCACCGTGCATTTAAGCGCAAAAACGGAAATTGAAAATTTCAGGATTTTACATAGAAATGATAAGGAAAATGATTATATGGGAGTCTATTATAGATTTTGTTCATACTTTGCATGTGTTTCGAAATCATTATTTAGTTTACATATACAAAATAAAAATTAAGGGTCACCGTTGAAATAAGAGAGATAAATTGCTACATATTCATTTCTCTAGTGATATCTATGTTAATTTATTAAATCAAATTATCTCCCTTGCATAATTTCTGTGTTCTGTAAATCCAGCAACAGATTTAAAGCTCGTGTGTTTTAGTTCATGTTTTTGTAATGAAAATATTGTAACTAGAGGCTCAGACACTGAGCCTGTATCGCTCACCTGACAAAATGCTGAAGCAGGGTTTTCAATGTTCTGCATGGTGGCCATGTTTTTTATGTGAATTTCCCATAGGGCCAAAATAAACTATGTTCTGTGCTGGTGGCCATGTTTTTCATTGGATCGGAATGAAATGAGCAATCTTTGTTAAGGACCTTCAGTTCATCATTCTTGTAAATTTNAGTTCATGTTTTTGTAATGAAAATATTGTAAAAATGATAAGGAATATAAATTTTAAATATTTTGGACCTTCCTTAACCTTTTAAATAACTATTTTGCTGAATTTCTTAATGAATGAAACCTAAATGAACAATTATTCGACAAAAATGGCCGAATAATACCACTGAGACACCTTAACCAGATGTACGGTTGTACGGACAGACGAACAGAAGGACAGACAAGGGTAACACTATATGCCCCTTCCACATTTGTTGGCGGTGCAAAAAAATAATTGTTTTCAACAGAGACTGCAAAAATCATCTATTCTAGTTGTGATCAATTTCCTGAAACCCTCTTGGCCACAATTTTTTTGGAATTCAACCTAGCAGCCATTCCTTTTTCAATTCATTACAGGAACAGTGATTGTTTTCAATAGTAAGACTGCAAAAATGTTATTTTTGGGAATTCTATATAGCAACCATATCTTTTTCTATTTCTTTCAATGATTGGAATTGTTTTCAATCGGGAGACTACATTAATTCTGAATAAAAAATTTTTATTGATCATTCTTACACATTTTCAAAACCAAACTCGAGTATGGATCCAAAAAGGGTGAGCAGGGAGATTGCAATCTATGACTGACCCTGTTTCATTTATTAAAGAATGTTGTACATTTCTGTTTAACATGTGAAATGATGAATAAATTTGCATGGTCAAATCTTATTGTCAGCAAATTTTTTTTCTCGTTTTCTAAATTTGACATGAAAATATACTTTTAGGACGGAAATTAGCAAATTCAGATGTCAGAGCTGGTTTTTGGAGAACAATTTAACTTATTCATATAGGTATATACATGTAATAGACCAAAACAAATCATTGGCTTTGTAAAAGCAGGGTGTCAAGCCATTTTCGGTCTAAAAAATATAGGATTATAGGAATTTTTTTCTAAGTTTTTAGGGCAAATATAGGGATTTTACAGCAGATTTAAAGGAATATACAGGGTTTTAGTTAAAAAATGTATAAAGTTTATTGGTTCTGAATAAAAATATAGTAAGCATTTTATCTTATTGGTTCAGAAATAAATAATAGTTATTGTAAATTAAATCAGTAAAACAAGTGTGGACCCAAATTGATGTCTCGCCCGTCCCTGCTTGATCGCAAAATTGATGTGAAAACTCAAACTGCCTAAATCAGAAAACTTAACATGTTCACTAGACTGTGAAATTAGATTAACTGACAAAAGCAATATAGCAGACTGTCACATATCACCCAAAACCAAAATTTCAAATATAAATGACCTACCACTGATAAATACTAAAAAACCAAAGATGTTCACCAGACCATAAAAATGAGGTCAAGGACTAAAGATAATAAGCAGGCTGTCATCTTCCATCTCAGACAAACCCACATGCCAAATATTATTGAACTTACATTAATAGATACTAGGAAACTTAACATGAACACTGGACCATCAAATTGAAGTCGGAGACAAAAGCCATATAGCAGACTGTCATGTACTATGCAACACCAACATATACACCAAATATCATTGACCTACCACTTATAGTTAATGAGAAAATGACCTAATCACAAAAACTTAACATGCTCACTAGACCGTGAAATTGAGGTCAAAGGACAAAAGCCATATGACAGACTGTCATGAACTACCCAAGACCAACCTACATACCATGTATCATTGATCTACCACTTACAGTTACTGAGAAATTAAACTAAAAACAAAAAACTTAACATGTTAATTGGACCGTGAAATTGAGGTCACAGACAAAAGCCATATAACAGACTCCCATGTACTACTCAAGACTAACCTATATACCAAATATCATTGACCTACCACTAATAGTTATTGAGAAATGGACTTAATCAGAGAAACTTAATGTGGTCACTTGACCTTGAAATTGAGGTCAAGGACAAAAGTCATATGCCAGACTGACATGTACTACTCAAGACCAACCTATATACCAAATATCATTGACCTACCACTTACAGTTATTGAGATATGGATCTAATCAGAGAAACTTAATGTGGTCACTAGTCCGTGAAATTGAGGTCAAGGACAAAAGTCATATGCCAGTTTGACATGTACTACTCAAGACCACCCTATATACCAAATATTATTGACCTACCACTTACAGTTATTGAGATATGGATCTAATCAGAGAAACATAACGTGGTCACTAGACCGTGAAATTGAAGTCAAGGACAAAAGTCATATGCCAGACTGACACTACTCAAGACCAACCTATATACCAAATATCATTGACCTACCACTTACAGTTATTGAGATATGGATCTAATCAGAGAAACTTAATGTGGTCACTGGACCGTGCAATAGAGGTCAAGGTCACATGATTTTATGTCTGTCAGGTAGCACTTGATTAGTACTACCATTGGACCAAATATGATGTTCCTGCATCAAAGGGTTTTCAAAATATCCTGTATATAGTAAAAGTTAACGCCGTCGCCGTCATACTTTGTACGCCTATGTCTCGCTTTCCGCGACTTTCGTCGCGGGTGAGTCAAAAATCAGTAAACATGATAAAAAAAATCTTGGGTAAAACTGATGAAATACAAGAGCAATAATATGAGTTTATCAGGGTCCATTGAGCAATTGGTGTTTATATGCGTTTATATGCATTTGGGTATCTGCCATTAAAATTAGTTTTGGTCTTGAACCCCACTACATGTACTTGATACACTTGCCAAAACCATTAATTTTATAAGCAAGCCATACTAAAAGTGACAATCATCAGATGCAGTCAGTAAATATTATTTATACTGAGATGTGCTAAAAAATAATTTTAAGAAGTTAATAGAGATTATTATTTCAGATTCTTGTAGTATTATTTTGTCAAAAATAACAGACATTTTTGAAAAATCTTAAGGTATGAGTGTATCGGTAAGCATGCTTAGCTTAAGTTTTATTACCCAGGCTGGTACAACTACAATGTACAATAAACAGAAAAACTTGAAAAATCTGGTTCTCAGATGGACCAGTTAATCGGATCCAACTGTACTCCTGTTATGAAATGTGGCAGGTATGTAAATATCCTTGTATTTGTGCATCACATTTGTTGTAAGTTCTTACACTACACAGAGTGACTGATGGATTTCAATACATTTCTTAAACAAACTTGTTTACCAAATATTAAGACATGACTTACACTTTACAGAGTTTAGAATCTTGATCTGTTAAAACCAACCTTAAAGTCAAAGAAGGAATGTCTACAATCATCTTAATATGCAGAATATTTTTTTTTAATTTAACTAGATCTGTCTTTTATAATTTTGACCAATAAAAGTGAAAAATCTTAGAAGAGTCTTGAATTTATTTCAAAATTGCAGCGAGGACCAATCTACTCTGCACATTTTTTTATATATCTTTCACAATTTTTGGGTAATTAGATGAAAATGGAAAATTACAGTTATGCATTATTTTATTTTTTCTTATATTTATACCCCACGCAACGAAGTTGCGGAGGGTATATAGTTTTTGACTGATCCGTCAGTCCGTCCGTCCGTCAGTCCGTCCGTCCGTCTGTCATCATGTGGGTACACCATTTGTCCGGATAACTCCTCCTACAGTTTTTAAGCTAGGAAGTTTTTATTTTGCTGGTTGATTGTGCACATATCAAAGATGTGCATACTACTTGGATTTTGATTTTTGAT
>MJUU01030448.1:48612-59630 GCA_002080025.1 Modiolus philippinarum
ACCCCCCCCCCCCCCCCCATCAGAGGAAATGAAGGATTCTTGTGAGGTAATTTGACTTATAAGGAATGTGGGGAAGCTTTAAAAAATATGATAAATGGTAAAAGTCCAGGCTCTGATGGCTTTACTACTGATTTTTACAAGTTTTTTGGAGAGATTTGGGTGTTTTTGTCTTTCGTTCATTGAAATATGGCTATGAAAAGGGGGATTTTTTCAATATCAGAGTGTAATTACTTGTATTCCAAAAGAAGGAAAAGATAGGAGATATCTATCAAACTGGCATCCAATCAGTCTTATGAATGTTGATATGAAAATTGCTTCTGCAGCTATTGCTAATCGTTTGAAAAATGTACTGCCAAATATTATTAGTGATACTCAGAAGGGTTTTATCAAAGGATGATTTATTGGAGAAAATACTAGACTTCTTTATGATACTATGCATTACTTAGAGGAACACAATTTGGAAGGTTTATTATTACTTATTGACTTTGAAAAAGCATTCGACTCTGTTGAGTTTAGTTTTATTATAAATGCATTGAAGAGTTTTAATCTTGGGCCCTCCATTTGTCGTTGGTTTCAAACATTATATAGGGAGGCAAAAAGTTGTGTCATAAATAATGGATATTTGTCTTCTTTCTTTGATCTGCAGAGAGGCTGCCGTCAGGGTGATCCTCTTTATAATAGGTGTTGAACTTTTATCAATAAAACTTAAAGCAAACCAGAGAATAGATGGAATTGTTATAAATAACTGTGAATCACTGGTAAGTCAGTATGCTGATGATACTTTTTTAACATTAGATGGTTCTGAAATATCACTTCGTGAATCTCTTAAAACATTTGAAGAGTTTTATCTTGTATCAGGATTGAAAATGAATAAATCTAAAACAAGTGCAATATGGATAGGTAGCAAAAGATATTCTGACCAAATTTTGTGTGCAGAACAACAGTTGCATTTGTCTCATTCTAATTTTAAGCTTTTAGGTATCAATTTTTCTCTTTGTATGGAAACTATGGTCGATATAAATTTTAAGCAAAAAATTCTTGATATCAGTAAGCTCTTAAAAAGTTGGCAGCATAGAAAACTTTCACTATTAGGGAAAATTACCATTGTCAAGTCTTTAGCACTTCCTAAAATTATTCATTTACTTTCATCTTTACCAAATCTGAATACAGGTATGCTGAATGAATTGAATCGGTTATTTTATGATTTTATCTGGGACGGAAAAACAGAAAAAATCAAGAGACACACATTAATTGGAAATTTTTGTGATGGGGGATTAAAAATGATTCATCTTGAATCTTTTTGTAAATACTTGAAAATGGGTTGGGTAAAGAGACTTTTAACAAATGAACTTGGAGTTTGGCAAGTAATTGCAAAAAATCAATTTATAGAACTTGGAGGTCTGAGGATATTTAATCTTGAGAAAGAAAAACTAATGGATGTTATTGAAAAAATAAGCAATCCATTCTGGAAAGATGTAATAAGAGGCTTATATTACCTTTAGTAAATCTAAATGTTCACGACATCTTAAGCCTTGATATTTTAAATTTTGTACCTTTTGAAGATTTTCAATATTTTCATAATTGGAAAACAAAAGGTATTGAAAATTTGATTGATTTGATAGATAGTGATACAAAAACATTTTATACATTTGATTATAAAAGTAATTTGTGTAATACTAAAAACTTCCTGAAATACTATAGTCTTGTATCCAGCATTCCGTCACTTTTAAAAAATCAATAGAGGGAAGGACTACAGAATTTAACAAAATATTATCTTGAAAATTTCAGAGTATGTAATAAATTTATGACAAAGCTACAGTGTATTAAGAATATTAAGTATGTGTATCAGGATTTAATAAAAGGTATTTTTGTTTTACGTCATAAAATTGATACATGGCACCAAAACATTAATATGGAAAGTTTCGAATGGAGCAGTTATTTTCTTACTTTACAAAAGAGTTGTAAAAATTCTTATTTGAAAACTTTTCAATACAAATTGTTGCATAGAATTTTGCCAACAAATTTGTTTTTATATAAGATTAAACTGAAAACTTCAAAACTATGTTCTTTTTGTAAATGTGATGATGAGACTATTGAACATGTTTTTTATGAATGTTCCCATACACAGTCTTTATTAATAGAACTTTTCTCCAGACTTAAAAGGGCATTTCCAGATATTAATATGGAGAAGAAAAAAATTCTGCTTGGTTATGTGAAATATTCGGCATTATTGAATTTGCTTCTTATTATTGCAAAAAACTTTATCTACAAATGTAAACTTGATGAATCTATTCCAAATATAAATGGATTGAAACAGATCATTTCATATTATAAAAGCTTAGATATATATAATGGTGGAAAAACAAATATATTAGATAAGACCCAAACATTTTGGGCTCCTTGTAATTATATAATATATACAATTGAAAGTCATTATATTACACTTTAATATAAGGAGCATATTTATTTATTTACGGTGAGTATGAAATAGAGAGTGAGTATGAATGCTGTTGCTTTATTTGAAAAGAGTGTAGTTGTTGGAAGGCGAGAGGAGAATATTAAATGAGAGGGAATATTAGTGTTGATTATTTGGTATGTATGGAGTGAAACGGATCATTTAGTCAAAATAAGTTATTATTAAATTAATGATATAATTATTATGCATAATTTTGATAGTCATGTTATTTGTATGTATGTAAAAACTCCAATATACCCTAGTCAGGTGGTGATTATTGGATTGTTGTAAAATCCTGACTATATAACAAGAGTTGTCAGAAGACAACATAGCTCGCCGTGGATTCCAGTAATCTCAATGCACAATAAATTCGAAGTAATAGAAAGCTTTCTTCACAAGAAAGTCATATATCAAATATAAACATCCTATCACTAAACAACTTAATTCTAGAAGCAAAGTTAAAGTCTTTAAAAATACCCTCAGGGCAAGGTCAAGGTCAAAATGTCAACAAATATGGTACCATTAGAAAGCTCTCATCAAAAGAATGTCACATACCAAATATGAAGACCAAATCACTAAACAACTTAATTCTAGAAGCAAAGTAAAAGTTTTTAAAAAATTGCCCTCAGGGCAAGGTCAAGGTCAAAATGTCTACAAATATGGTACCACTAGAAAGCTATCACCATAAGGAAGTTACATACCAAATATAAACACCCTATCACTAAAGGCATACCTTCTAGAGGCAAGGTTAAAAGTTTTTTACAAATTGCCCTCAGGGCAAAGTCAAGGTTAAAATGTCTACAAGTATGGTATCAGAAGAAAGCTCTCATCATAAGGAAGTCACATACTAAATATGAACATCTTACAACTAAAAGCCTACCTTCTAGAGGCAAGGTTAAAGTTTTTTAAAAATTGCCCTCAGGGCAAGGTCAAGGTCAAAATGTCTACAAGTATGGTACCAGAAGAAAGCTCTTATCATACCAAATATAAACACCCTACCACTAAAAGCCTACCTTCTAGAGGCAAGGTTAAAGTTTTTTTGAAAATTGTACTCAGGGCAAGGTCAAGGTCAAAATGTCTACAAGTATGGTACCAGAAGAAAGCTCTCATCACAAGGAAGTCACATACCAAATATCAACATCCTAGCTATTCAGGTCTCAATTCCACAAGCCAGGTTAAAGTTTTGCTGACGCCGACGACGCCGACACCGGGGGTATGACAATAGCTCTCTGGACATTCGTCCCGGCGAGCTAAAAACAAATAAAATTTTTTTTAAAAAAACAAATTTTATCTTGTGTGTATGTCATCAGATTATATACTCCTACCTCTTTGTCCTGGGTTGTTAAATAAATCTTGTGCAGATGATTTACTCAAGTCAGGTAAAACCTACAGAAAATAAAACTATTAATAATGGAACATGATATGATATAAATACATGATTGAAGCATAGTCGCCAACTCACACGCTACTAGCATGTAATACAAGCTTTTTAAGTGGATGAAGAAAGACAATTATTAATCTATTTATCCACATGTATCAGCTTTTTAAAAGCCATATGCCTATATACTTGTAAAAGAATAATAATTTTTTTCAAATATGTAAATAGTTTAGAAAATTTACCAGTATGAACAGAAAAATACCATAATTAAATAAATGTAAAGGATTTTAGTAGTTATTTATTTCATTATGGAAATTCACTAGCAAAAAATCAATTTGTCTGTCAAGAAACATTGGTATTTCAGATTCAGACTGACACAAGATTGCTAGGCGTAGCTATGTGTCCCCTGCCATTGCAGTAAAGTCGATCAAGTCCCATAACTCATGTAAAATTTTCAGAATCAAAATGGCGGTAGAATATGATTGATTGATTGAATATTGTTTAACGTCTACTCAGCAATATTTCAGCTATATCAAGACGAGAACAAGTTTGTTGATAAATAATCACTTTGGGGTATGGAAATGGCCATGGGACGGGAAATTCTGACTGCCACTGGAAAAGTAGGGTGAAATCGTCAAGGGCGGGGAATTTAGCCTTGTAGCCGATCACCTACGGACCACCCCAAAAAGAGCTTGCTACAAGGGTTCTTTAACGTGCAGGAAGCGTGGCATTTCTTCCAACACGTGGACCTGAGTTTACATCCCATCCGAAAGATGGGTTGTGTATTCGGTAGAATATGATCAACAGCATTAGGTGGCAAACAGAAAAATCTTTTAACTGGGATTTGAGGAGTTGTGTCCACAAAGTCTTTCTATATTGTAGTATGCATTAAGTCGATAAAGTCTCATAACTCCCGTAAAACATGCCGAATCAAAATGGCGGCATAATATGATCAAGAATATATGGTTGCAAATGTTCAAACAAAAATTTCAGCATAATCCGTTCATTGGTTTCCAAGGAGTTGCGCCCGCAAAGCGTTCCTAAGCTGTAGCATGCATTTAGCATGCATTAAGTTGATAAAGTCCCATAACTCCTGCAAAATTTGTCAAATCAAAATGGGGGCATGATATGATCACCTACAGTTGGTGACAAACAATCACACAAAATTTCAGCAAAATCTGTCCAGTGGTGTAAGAGGAATTGTGCCTACAAAAAACGTGACACACAGACGGGGACCATTACTATGTCCCTCCATGGCCTTGTGGAGGGGGACAATAAATTGCTATGATCTAGTACATATGGAGACTAATAATCCTGGAAAATTTGAAGGAAATCTGAGTAGTGGTTTTTGAGGAGTTGCGTCCACAAGATCTGTCATTGTATAACATTGTTAAATTTTTTAAAGTCCAATAACCCCTACAATATTTGAAAAATCAAAATGGCGATGCGATATGATCTTGTACATAAGGTGACTAACAATCCTGTAAAATTTGAATGAATTCGGACTAGCAGTTTCTGAGGAGTTGCGTCCACAGGATTTGCCATTGTATAACAATGAGTTGCGTCTACAAGATTTGCCATTGTATAACAATGTGGAAATAATCAATGTCCCATAACTCCCACCAAATTTGACGAATCAAAATGGCGATGCGATATGATTTAGTACAAATGGTGACTGTAAAATTTGAATGATTTCTGACTAGCTGTTTCTGAGGAGTAGCCCCCACAAAAAACGTGACACACAGACGCATGGAAACAGACTATGTCACCATTACTATGTCCCTCCGTCGCGTTGCGGTGGGGACAATAAATTTACATATTGTTGAAAGCAGTGAAAAGTTGACATTTTTGCACTTATTTTAAAGAATTACTTGTTATAGCATTGTTTTATTCACATTTACTCAATACATTTCCTCATACTGAATTCATGAGACAAGGGTTATTCCATCAAATGAATGTTGGTGGGTAGAAAGGGACTTTCAAATAACCCCAAAACCAATTAACTTTTGGTAGAAAACCATACACAACTAGTGGACAAATACTGAGTATGGCCCAGGACCAATGTCCAAAAATAAAACTTCAATCCATAAGCTAGCACATCCATTTTAATGGAACAACCCTAATCATATTGTTTTTCAAAAAATGTTGTTATTTGTAGACTTTATTGTTGCTAAATGAGTTTTCAGGAAAACACAACCACAACCATACTGAATTCATAGATTTACAATCTGCACTGATCAATTTTTTTTTTTTTTTTAATTTTAAAGCAAACTTTTCACACCAAAAAATTACAACAATTTCAAAGTTACTTGAATATTCAATATGCATCTGCAGGGAAGGTTGCTATTAGTTTTGGCTATATAACAATGTACAAAAGTAAAGATTTTGACATTCAACAGAAATAACCTTAACAAATGTGATGTTTTAGAATAATCCTTTGACTTATCTAAATTACTGTATCAGCATTTGAGTTCAACAAGTTGATTTTAAATAACACAGTTACTTTGATTTTTTTTTATTTTTGAAACCTAAGTATGAAAACTTACAAAAGGTTGCAGTATATCATCTCTGTCCCTAAAGTTGTCTTTCAGCTCATCTTTGTTAATTACAATATTCTGGTCAATACATAAATGTCGTCTCTTTCTTGTCCTGCGAGGACTAGGAGGAAGTGGTGATAACTGTAGACTTAAACTGGCTTTCTATAAAAAATAAATAGTATCATAACCATGTACAAAAATCACTTCAGGCTTAAAAACTGGCCTTCCATCTGCAAAACAAACAAAGTGTCATCACTATGTACAAAAAGTCATCTTTTCCCACCAGTACAATTAATCTGCTATAATCACACTGACATGATATTTTTTCAATCCAAGTGACTTATTTGAAGATATTTGGTCAAAATACATCCAAAATTTCAATCTTTCAAAATTTCAATACAAACACAACTAAGTCAAATAAGCTGAAATACATGTAAGTTAAGTTTAGTCACTAAATGCTGCGTTTGAGGCCAATATTGTTTTGAAAAAAAGAAATATATAACATATTCTCTCAATAATAAAAAACTTCCATATTCAGCAAATATAAATTTTTCATAGGTGTTTCTGTAGTGATGCCTCCTCCAATGTCAAAAGTTTTTGCAATCATTGCCATAATCCACTGGCACTATGCCAGAGACTACTAAAATCAGTCTCAGGCTAGTACAAACAAGAGATGTCGCTAAATGGCAGCCAGATATAACTCTAGTTCAATGAGCCCTGAATCTATATGCCAAGTGCAAAATTAAGTGAATGTGGACATATTAAAGGTGCGGATACAGCACTGCAAGTGTGAACACAATACAAGTATGTACGCAGTGATAAAATCCTCTAGAAATAACTTTTCACAAGGGTACCAATGAAAATATTCTGTCAAAATCAGACAAAAGTAAAACTCACCCCTTTTTGGCCTATTTGAAATTTTACACAAAAATCATCAGCATTAGAAAAAATTCTTTACACAGCTTTATTTCACAATATCTACCCTTTGAATTATTTCTTGGAAAATTGTCCAAGTTCAAAAGATCAATGCAGATGGAATAAATAAAATGCGAAGGTCATATTATCTCCCCTTCATGGTGTTGGACAGTAATTAGAAATTCCTTCATGCATATCTCCATATAGTCTCCTTCCTTTATGTAAAGTTTCATTTAAATTCCTCAAGTGGTTTAAGCGAAGTTGCACTTACAAGGTAATCTGTGAAGACTAAAGATAGAATCAATGAAAATTCGAAGTCAAATTATCTCCCCTTTTTGGTTTCTGACAAATATTCTATTCCTTCATGTACATCTCCATATAATGTCCGTCCTTGGTGTAAAGTTTATTCCAATTCCTTCATGTGGTTAAAGAAGAGTTGTGCTTACGAGGTAATCTGCCAGAATGGAATCATGAAACTCAAAAGTCGAATTATCTCCCTTTCCTGGTTTCGGGAAAACATTCATATTCCTTCATACACATCTAAATATAGTGTCCTTCCTTTGTGTAAAGTTATCAATATCCTTCATGTGGTTTAACAGGAGTTGCGCTTACAAGAAGTGAACAGACAGATGGGGTGATTCCCCTAAACTGCATTTGATGGGAATATAACATAGTCTTGCTCGCCCAATTGGCGACTAGACAATTTTGAAACAGTTGGGTAAACGTGTGATAACGGTTATTTCTATAGAATACAGTGCGGGGTTCTATCCCTCTAAACATAATTACGATTGCTTAACATCATGGTTACTCCCAACCCGTTTTGTGCATAGTTTGTAACTACTCGGTCATCTTCCTACACCTACAGTACCTTGGTAATGGACGAGGAGAAGTTACGAATGTATTTTCATGATATGTCTGAAAACCAAAGTAGAAGAAGTGTTATGAATTGATGACATTTTGATATTCCATCAAAAAATTTAACATAAATTGCTTATATATTGCATTAAAATGTGTGAAAAAAATATTGTGTAAACACAATATTAGTAGGTCCTTGATACCACCAGCAATGTATTGATTTCCCGATTGATTTTTACTTCTATTCAAAATACCGGAAAAAATGCAGACGCCCTTCCGTTAAGCTTCCGAAATTATAACATTTATTTTGTTTTGGTTCAAAATGTGGAACTTTATCAGTGGGGTTAAGGAACCCAAAAAACGTAAACGATAAAAGGGAGTATATTATTCGTGTATCATCATCAGTATGGTTGTTTATTGTTTGTAAAAAACTGAATAAATATTGTTCGTCTGATATTGTTTCACTGCCAGCAGTCTGAGAATCTAACTTCTTTTTTTAAAGAGTTAAAATACACTTTTAAATAGCTTCATCTTATAGACAGGGTTGGATGTTATTTTAGTACTAGTAAATGCTTTGTATTTATTTTCATTCACAAACCACTGAAGTATCTTCATTATACTTCCATTAACAATAGTTATACTCACACAAAAATCACAACAAACCAATTGAAAAGAATACACATCATATTGAAACATCAGCATTTTACGTTCAAATCTGGGCCCCTAGAATTTGGGCTGGGTCCCTAAAAATTTAAAGTTAGGGGCCCAGCTGGTCCCTGGAGGAAAAAAGTTAATTTCTAACCCTGATTGATCTTTTCACATACAAGGAGTATGTAAGAAGAGGTTCATATTTGGTCCCTAAATTAAAGANTGCAATTTTGCCCCGTTGGGCCCCTCATAGCTTGGAAAAGAAACAAGTTATCAAAAATCTAATGGTGCAGCACTATGTTAATTTTTCATAAGGAATCAAATGCAAAAAACTGCATCAAAATCGGACTTATAATAAAAAAAATAAAATTTTTGAAATTTGCCCCTTTTGGGCCCCATTTATCTCGTGAACAGTACATGCCACGTGAAATTCGTTGCCATACTACTGATTGGAAATTTCCTCAGGAGGACACTGAAAGAAACCCCATCAAAATCCGATAAATAATAAAGATTCTACAGTCAAATATACGAAAACATTNCCCACATATTAAATCCTGGTGCTTTTAGTTTGTAAAATAAAATGACCTCCAAAATTCGTCAAATATAAGCATTTTTACTTAAATGACCAAAATCCTTACATATTTCAGTACAGGAAATGTACAGTGCATGTCTGTGCCAATGAGATTTTTGCATGAAAAGGTGGCAATTTTATTTACATATAAGCGGGAGGTTGATGCATCAACAAACCTGGTTTTACCCACCATTTTATTTATAAAATGCCCGTTCCAAGTCGGAATTATGACGGCTTGCCAAAAATGTTCTGAGTCGGATTGTGTTCCCCTGATTCAGTCGAATGTTATACGGATTTTCCTTACTGGTCTCTTCCTTTGATCGATTCGGACTTTTGTTGTCACTTTTATTTNTGAACATATGAACATTGTGTTAAAATTTCATAAGGATTGGTCAACTGAAACTAAAGTTATTGACCAAAAACAAAAGTGTCTACAGACAACGACGACAACGACAACGACGACGACAACGACGACGACAACGACGATGACGACAGCACCATACCATTATACGACCGCAAAAATTTTTGCGGTCGTATAAAAAATCTCATTGGCACAAGCCTGCCTTCTTTGCTTCATATGCTAAAACATGACCAAACATTGACGAAAATTTGTTGATTTTTGGTAAATTTATAAGAATATGATATTTGTGACATCACAATCAGGATTTGATGATGTTACTGCACCAATTCACTTCGAGTTTTGATCTAAGCAACATATCAACTGTGATACACCAAATAAAGTTCAAAGGGAAACTCCATTTGAAAATATTGCTTAAGGTCTGGGGCCAAATATGCCTCTAATTGTAAATACACCTTTTAAAAGTTTACTTCCACAATCATCTTTGCTATTCACAATTGTGATGTGAGATTATATCAAACTTTTGTTACAACTATACTTGTAACTGTACATCATTATTAAGTATTCGAAAGGTCAGTAATTATCACCTGGTATTCTTTCTTCATCACTTACACAGAGACTGCTGTAATATAGCTAAAATACCACTGAAAGTTGCATGTAACTTCATACATACATCATTCCATTTTTACTAAGTACAACAAGTTTGTGAGCCAATACAGATGGATACATTTTAGTGGGCTTGACCTTTAACGTGCTTTATCAAAATTATATGAAAAAGTAACTAATTTTGTAACTAGCTACAGCCGATTTTTACTACATATATAGTATTCCTTACAGGTCTTCTGGGACGTAATTGAGGTTGTTCTGGAGGAGGCATTGGTGTAACTCCTGGAGATAAAGCACGCTCTCGTCTGGCTGGAACACCATTGTCTGGTTTGGTCATTGGAGTTTTCTCCTTTGGTGATAATACACCCCTGCAAAATTTTAAATTCAAAAATTTTTGTTATTTAAATAATTCAATGTTATAAAATTAATGATTTTTACTACAATTTCTTATTTCATAATCAAACAAGGGATCTGTGAGCAAATGCTCACTAGTAATACCCCCGCTCTCATCTTCCAGTCTCTAATAACCTGACAAAGTTGGTAAACAAAATGTAGTACCCCACAAGTCTTAAAATGTGTCCCACAATATGGCATGCCTACAAAAAGCTTCTGACAAAATTTCAAGTATCATTTACCAGTGCAGAGAAAAGCTGTATGAAAGTTGTGAGGGACGGACGGGATGATGAAAATTAAAC
>MJUU01030448.1:60813-85351 GCA_002080025.1 Modiolus philippinarum
AGCCAATGTGATAAATCAACAAGTGTAGACACAGAAATGTCTCGCCTGTATATGCATATCTTTATCAAAATAATTAGTCATGGCTACATGACAGGTGCCAGACTGGCATGTGCAAACCTAGATATAACAGCAGACCATATATGATGCCTGTAAGTGTTCTAGTTAAAGAGAAATGATCAAAGTTAATGAACCATGAAACTGAGGTCAGGGCTACCTGACATGTGTCAGACTGGCATGCACCAACCTAGATGTAGCAACAGACCAAATATGATGACTCTAGGCATCATAGCTACAGAGAAATAGGCGTTGAAGTAAAGAAATGTTCAGAGTCAATGAACCGTGAAATTGAGGTCAAGGCTACATGACAGATGTCAGACTGGCATGTGCCTACCTTGATGTAACAGTAGACCAAATATGATGACTGCAAGTGTTCTAGTTAAAGAGAAATGATCAAAGTCAATGAACCATGAAATTGAGGTCAATGCTAAATGACAGGTGTCAGACTTGCATGCATCCATCTAGACGCAGCAATAGACTAAATATGATGACTCTAGGTATCATAGCTACAGAGAAATAAGTGTTAAAGCAAAGAAATTTTCAAAGTCAATGAACCATGAAATTGAGGTCAAGGCTACATGACAGGTGTCAGACCGGCATGCACCCACGTAGATGTAGCAATAGACCAAATATGATGACTAGGTATCATAGCTACAGAGAAATAACTGTTAAAGTAAAGAAATGTTCAAAGTCAATGAACCATGAAATTGAGGTCAAGGCTACATGAAAGGTGTCAGACTGGCAGGCACCCGCCTAGATGTAACAATAGACAAAATATAGTATGTCTATATATTACAGTGTCTCAGAAATTGACTTGAATGTAAAACTATGTCGCAAAATTTACAAAGTCACTGAACTGTGCAAATGAGGTCGAGATCAAATGACAAGTGGCAGACTGGCATGCACCTACTAAGATACATCAATACACTTAATATAATGGATCTATGTATTACATATCCAGAGAAATAAACTTGAATGTGAAACTATGTCGCAATTTTTGAAGTCATTGAACCATGAAGACAAGGTCAAGGTCATCTGAAACATGTGATGCTGGAAAGCTTACACCATCAGCTACCTGTGGACAAAAGATGTTGCATATAAGTAATATACATTAAAAGTTATTAAGGTTTTATGAAAGTTTACGCCAAAGAGTAACGTGGCCACTAGACCGTGAAATTGAGGTCAAGGTCACATATTGTTATGTCCGTCAGGTAGCACTTGATTAGTACTACCACTGGACCAAATATGATGTTCCTACATCAAAGGGTTTTCAAAATATCCTGCATTTAGTAAAAGTTAACGCAGTCGTCGTCGTCATACTTTGCACGCATATGTCTCTCTTTATAACAAAGAAGGCCAAACGTAATGACTTGACTACAATACCGTAATTATAACCCTTATGAATTAGACGATTTAAAGGTTTTATAAATTTGTTAGGCGAGTTTAAGTATTTTTTACTCTTATGTAAAACATTACCGTAAAATAAGGGATGTGAAATACCAGCCTTGATTAGATGTTTACAGGTTGCATTGTATTTATGAACTAAGTCTTTATATCGATGATAAAATTTAGTAAAGGTTTTAACTAGTTTGTGATAACGAAAACCCTGATGTAATAGTTTTTCAGTTATGAAAAGATTCCGTTCATTAAAATCGCAAACGTTTTTACATATTACATAGTCTATTGAATATATGATTTTTGTTAATGAATTGCTAGTTCTACATGGTGGAACCTTGCGACAAACTCAGTTGTTTTAAATTTGAATTTGACAAAGTAAGTTGGTTCAAGCAAAATTCCCCTTTGACTTATACATTATTGACTCAGTCTTTTTTTCACCATATAAATACAACAGGATGTTAAACCAAGAAGTAAATTGCTGAAATTGCATCCAAGGAAATCATTACAGATACTTCAAATTAATAGTTGTTGTTAATCTTAATAATACTCAGATAACTTGAAAATTTAATATGGTGACTTCATCTTCTAGTTTTATACTGAGGTTAGACTGTATATCTTAGTAGTTTCCTTGTGTAAAATTAAAAAAATATGCAAGTAAAAAGAAATCAAAGAAAAATGATAAAAGGAGTATGTCCCCAAACAAAAAAGTCAAAATGCAGTACATGGCCATAATACAGTATTCAACTTTAAATTTCCCTAGCTGTACATTTTCAAAAAAATCTCTAAAATTTACTTATTTTCATATTGTCATGATTTTTGTACCATATTAAAGAGCTAAGCATGGATTTTCTTCCTGGGGGTGGCAAAGGAACAATTTTATGATCTGTAGTTTCTGTTTTGTCTCTGACAATGTAAACACAAATACAAAAATTCACATTTATTTTTGTTTATATCTTTGGTAAATTATAACATCAGGACTTTCAGTCTGTGTTTCATGTATGATAAAAAGTAAATTCTAATGCAACATTTATTAATAACAGATCATTTAATTGGTCAAAACTGATTGTCCACTATAAGTCTAGGGCTATCTCATTTACATGATATCTTAAAGGTATACCCAAAGCATGGTCATCAGCTGGTATAACAGGCCTGGAAAACTTGATGGTCTCAACTGAATTTTACTACCAGGAAGTTAATTAATACAAATTGAAAGACCCTATTTTTAAAAATCAAGGAATGTCACTCCATGTTAAACTGGTCAAAGATCTAAAATATAACTAAAACCATATAAAAGTCTGCGTTTTAAGACAGAAATCATGTTTATTGTGGTCATCTGCTTTGGGGCGATCCTAAAATTCAAACATAAAGAAAAACATCAGTATTCAACGATTACAAAGTTCGCCTCATTATGGCACATCGTCACAGCAACCCAATTTTGCCTAGATGCTGTCCTACTATCAAAAATGTATGCATATGCAAGGCTATATACAGTTTCTGAGATATGAACTCGGATGTATACATTAATGTAAGTTGATCATGCATAAAATGTAGGTTAAAGAGACCTAATTTTGTCTGGATGCTGACCTACCATAAATGCATGCACATGCAGATGCAAGATCATCTTACTATGTAGGTCAAAGTGACCTAATTTTGCCTGGATGCTAACCTACCACCACAGATGCATGCATATGCAATGTTAGATGATCCTACCATGTACAGTGACTTGGATCTGAACTTGAATGTAAGTCACTCAAGCAATAAATGTAGGTCCAAGTGACCTAATTTTGCCTGGATGCTGACCCACAATCAGAGATGCATGCATGATCCTGCCATGTAAAGTGGCTGAGATCTGAACTCAGACATAAACTTGAATTTAAGTCACTCAATCGGAAAATGAAGGTCAAAGTGACCTAGTTTTGCCTGGATGCTGACCTACCATCAGAGATGCATGCATATGCAAAGTTAGATGATCCTATCATGTAAAGTGACTGAGATCTGGACTGGGACGTAAACTTGAATGTAAGTCACTCAAGCAGAAAATGTAGGTCAAAAAGACCTAATATTGCCTGGATGCTGACCTACCATCAGAGATGCACGCATGTGCAAGGTTAGATGATTATACCATGTACAGTGACCGAGATCTGAATTCGGATGTAAACTTGAATGTACTCAAGTGGAAATTATGTTCGAGAGACCTAATTTTCTTGGAGGCTGTGAGTCAACCCAAGATGCACCTGCATGCAAAGTTTGATGACCCTACCCTGCATAGTTACTAGGATATACACCTAAATGCGGATGAGGACGAAGACGAGACTAGGACGTGGGTGGTACTCCAATAGTCGCTCTCAACTTCCTTGAGGTGAACTAAAAACTAATTTACCATTATTGTTTGAAAAAAAGAAAGGGGTTTTTGATTTATTAAAACTTATTCTTTAAATTTATATGGAGTGACATTCTTTGATTTCTTGAACTACACTTATGAGGTGTAAATCACTGATTCCAGATGCCAGTTTTTTGGTTGAGAACAACCAGTTTTCCAGGGGTGTATTACTAAGTGCTTTATAAGCAAAAATTATCAATTGGAATCCAATTTCTTTATATGGACCAGCCTCTAAAGTCGTCCAAAGAGGATTAAACCTATATATTTCAGCCAAATAGTGTACTGACCTGCACATCTTGAAATAAATTCATGTCTATTTCTGGGATCTGTAAAGTAATTTCATCTTTGCTGGAAACAGTATGGGGAGAATGGATATCTACAAATAAATAATGTATTTCATAATTTACTAATTTACATCTCATATTGTATTAAATATAAACTGTATATATGGTCCTGACAGACAGGACAATACTTGCAACACAAGTTACTAAATCAAGAGGATTTAGTTTGGACAGGGTGATCCCAACTCCAGCTGGAAATATGCTTTTCAGGTTCAATACTATTGTAATTTCAAAAGTTTTTTTTGGTTTGAAAACAAAAATGAAACAAGATGTGTTTGTGAAACACTACATATGCCCCAAGATTCTACTGTCAAATATGGAAAACATCCAATTTTACCACCTTTTGACCTCTGTGACCTTGGACTTTGACCTTACCTAATTTTGTTTTGCACATTTGTTTCTCTTGACCACACCTTTACACTTGCCAAGTATTAAAAGTCCATCTTACATAGTTCAAAAATTATTTATTAGGCCACACCAAATTAATTTCTTGTTCGTCGGACCCGCCCGCACGTACTTTTTCAAAAGTGAAATAAAAATAAAAATAAAATTTTCCCGCATTCCGCCCCTTTCCGGTCCGAACTGAATTTTAAAATTAATTTATCGCTTCCCGTTTGGGAAAAATCTGTTCACATGGTTCACGTTTGCTGACAAAATAGACGAGTTTACTGCCTTTAATTGATACATTTTGTGATATATTTATTGATAAATGCCGATATATTCAAAATGACTTATGTTTTAAGCAGTAAACATATGCTTCAGCGATTTTTGAGGCCGAAAGAACAACATTTTTTCCATCATGGAGCGAGGTAAGTTCGTAATAGGTAAATGTCATCTTTTCACAAATAACAAGGATGTATAACAATGATTTCTGTACGAATCATTGGCTGTCAGCTTTGAAATTAAAAAATAAAAAAACTTGGTATGTTATTTCAACGACTTCCACATTGTGCCATGACGCCTTCAACTTTGTCTAAGTGCCATGACGCCCGTGTTGAGCTGAACTATTGTAAATTAAACAAAAACACATTACTATTGTCATGTTAGATCTGACCATTTCATAGACAAATTTTATGACAGGGAGCAGGAAAATTTATGTCACACATGAACTGATCACAACAGGTGATATTGTTATGACCAGCAATGACAGCATCCTGAATAAAATAAGTCCAGGATTTATCTGGGTATCTCACAAGGTGTCCTTACTTTATATGTGATGACAATTATTTCTATTTCCCACGAGACTCAAAATAATGGATAAGTTTTCTTAGTTATAGGCAAATTATGGGTGTAGACAGGTAGAGTTGCACATGTATGTTGGTGCATGGTGCTGTCTGTCTTGTACTAATAGGGCTAGGTACTTTCATCATCTTACTTGTTCTGCATTCATGTATATGGGAATTACATTTAGGTAGTGTTTGCACTGTAATCCTCACTGTGCTTGCTGTCCATATTCAATATAAAAATTTCTACAGATAATGTCAGTCTGATTGTTAAATTTCAACAAAATTTCAATTTGAGCTTTGTACCAATCCCTGCAGCAATTAAAAAATGTATTACAAACTGGGTAACTGCCTCTGCATGGTAGACTTTGTCTCTATTCTAGTAAGCTGGCCAGTACAGGTGCTGGCAAATCGACAAAATGCACAATATAACAATATCCAATACCCTTGTGCAGTGATTACCCTTACGTTAGTTTTTAGTGTTTAAATAAGCATGATTTGTTGTGCACTATATACATTTCTGAGTCTTGTTACTTGCTAGGCATCTAAACAGTATATAATTTTTGTCTGTCTTCAAATTTTTTTCATTTTATCTGGGCCTAAGAGATACAAAAGAATGTACCGGTATACATGTAATTTGTCAAAATGAGTACTGAAATTGTAGGACCAAATGTATTTTTTTTTCATTTTTCAATAAGTACTATGGTAATGATGAGATACTGCAGTCTGACTAATATAAATAGAGATGTAACTTCTTGCTTGAGCTGATCTTACTTTAATTTTAATTTGCAACAATTTGAGGTCATGATTGTTATCCTGAATTGGAAAATGTGTATGAATAATCAAAATGGCACAGAACTTTTTATTCAATTATAAGCAAAATTAAATTGAGAGAAATAGGAAATGAAGAAAAAAACTTTCTAAATATATTGCTGAGAATATTATCAAATAAACATTTCAAATATATTGGTAAGAATATAATCAAGACAGAATTCATTTATGTGTTCTTCTTAAATTACAAAATTTTCTGAGATTAATGGCACCATTTAAGAGTTAATATGAGATAATACCAACTTAATCAAATAAATATTTTATATGTTTTCCAAAAAAATAAATTTAAAAAAAAAATAAATTACTCGCTCGCCCCTGTGATTTGGTACTCGCCTTAAAATTATCAATTTTTAAAATAAAAATAAAAAAATTTTCCTATCACTCGCTCGCCCCAAATTTTAAGGCCAAAAAGTCCGAAGAACAAGAAATTAAATTGGTGTGGCCTTACCTTATAAAAACCTCTCAATTTAACCCCTTTATTCTGAAAGAGGTGAAACCCCTTTGGGCCTCTTGTTTATTGAAAATGATTTTAGTTGTTAAATGTATATTTTTAAACATGCTAGAAGAAATGTACAGAAAAATACTGCATCCAAATCTGACAAAAAAGGTTTAAAAAATCATTTTTCTATTTGGCCCCCTTTGGCCCTCTTTTTTCTCAAAAACTGTAAATGCTAACTCAAATTGGTTGACATACTTCATATGCGCAATTTTATTAGCTGTAAAATAAAGCAAACCCGATCTCAATACAATAAATAATAAAGATTCTACAGGCAAATATGTGAAAAGACTTAATTTGACCCGTTTTTTTACCTCTGTGACCTTGACCTTTGACCTGACCTAATTTTTTTTTTCATAATTATATTCCTCTTGACTAGATCAATACACTTGCCAAGTTTCAAAACTCTATCTTACATAGTTCAAAAGTTATAGCAAAGGTTAAAGTTTCGGATGCACAGACGGACACACAAACACACACACAGACAGGACAAAAACAGTATGCCCCCCTATCGTCGATCTGAGGGCATTAAAAACAATATATATACACATACTGCTGTTATGCAATGTACCAAAAAATTTCCTTGCACCACAATTCAAAGCTGGAATTCAGGATATTGGTTTGAGTCTAGTTGAAATTTAAAACTGCTATCAACAAACATAAATCATGAACACAGGATATGTCTTGCCCACCACATGCATCATTTGAATCTGCACAATTATCTACAGCAGCAGTCATTATTAAACCTAAGTCTCCAACTATGTATAGTTGCTTTAAAAAAACTTGATGTTACCATTCATGCATGATTGGAAGTTAATATGGCCACCATCTGAGTGTGGAATCTGTATATATTCATGAAGAGACAACTGCATATCAAATATCTAGGACAACTGATACAGGCTGTACTAACTACTTGCTAAAAACTTATATGATCACTGACGGCACTACAATTAACTTAAGCATAACAATTGTCAATAGTTTCCAATTGTCGATGCCACCACCAGAAACACTTGCCTATGTCTCGATTCACCAACTTTTCATTGCCAGTGACACAAAAAATATACTTGAAAGTGTCGGATGGCCATTATCATTTTGACTGACAGTTATATCCTTCCAAAAGATGGTCAAATGGATCAAACAGCTGCCATAAATAAAATTTCTGTATAAAGGTTTTATATCTTGTAGATTATGTTTTGTTCAGAAGTTTGTTTTTTGGTGGTGGATCAAATTAAAATGTGGAGTTATGTAGTAGACATAACATAGGATACAACCTGAAAGGTTCAATCATCCGACAAAGTGGTGTTTGAAAAGATGATTTGGGAGAAAAGGTTAAAGGTGACGATGAATGTGGAAGGACTATAATAAATACAACAAAAAGAGAATTTGAATATTTTGTATATACAACAAATGTATATATATTTATCAGTAATTTGTATTAGTTTCCTTTCATCTCGAGAAGCAAATATTTTTCAGTATTTGCTACTGCCCGAATACGAAAAAATATTGGCAAAAACTATCTTAAGCCACGCCTACTTTGTTAATCAGAATCAATGAAACAAAGAAGACTCTTACCGGATTGTACAAATTCTTTAAGTAATCAATACTGGTCAATTTCACGATCTGTTGAAAATTAACATTCATTTTCAAAATTTGTTCTATTGAATGATTAAGTTAATTACCGATAAAAAGAATAATAGAAGTTTTGTGTTTGATACAAGAAATATTGGCTCAATGGACTCGCCAACTAGGGGCTCGTCCATTATTGTTCGCCAATATTTCTTGTATCAAAAACAAAACTTCCATTATCATATATATATACATATACAATTATCTCAAAACTGCATAAATCCAAAAAAAATTATTTACACCCTATAAAAATACTTTTCTCTGCAAAAAGTAACTTGAATACCAAAATAATCTTTTTTTTTTATCTCTACCTGGTTTTAAGATATCTTCAATGGCAGGTTTCTGTGGACCTCTGAGTATATCTACTTTTCCCATGGGACTCCTAGGAACATCTACAATTGTGCTGAGACTTGGTATTGGAGATCTTGGAATAGAAAGACTTGATTCCACTCTCCACATTTCCTGAAATATTAATTAATAAAAATAAATAATTACTTTAATATTAAATGTTATAGAGACAAATATTGCAAGACTTTATAACCTATTTTCTAATCCCTTATTATTTTCACTTGTAATATGCTCTTAATATATTGAATTTCAGTAAATATTATAGGAATAAATATTGAAGATAACAAATTTCAAGTCAAATTTGTACAGGATTGATTTACTGACGTTTGACACTAACTTTATCTGTTTCCCACATCACAACAGATCTTCCATTGTTTGTTCCCTTTACTGAATTTGACTTCATTACCAGAATTGACATATTCAACACAGCCTTTGTCTTATTAGAAACGGTAAATGCTTACTCTACTGTTGCACCTCATCTCACTCATGCTATTATAATTGGTTCCGTGTTGTTTATTTAAATATATGTCTCCATTTTTCTTTGCTGTGCTATACTTATATAATGTCTTTGCTTCTTGGTGTTTCCTGTGTTGTCATTGCCTTTGGACTATTTTTTTTTGGACCGACAGTTTTCTCTGAATCTCCCTATTGTTACGGGCAGTCCTTTACTAAATACAGTCAAACTTGCCTATAACAGGCATCAGAGAGAGGACAGAATACTGCCCTTTATAGATAGGTGGCCTTTCTATAGAAGTTAATTGTTTGGCAGTCAAATGAAATTCACTAATAAGTACAATGTACAAACAATGTATTGTAAAGTCATGTTAGTAATTGTTTGTGCTTTAAATGTAAAGATTATTTTTTGAGATTTTTAACAATAAACTGTGGACACAGGATATGTCTCGCCCGCCCCTGCATTGCCTTAATTTGCACATTGATCTACTGCAGCAGCAATAAAAATAAAATATAATCTTTAACTGTGTTTACAATTTAATTGTCAAATGATGTGATCTTTCATGCATGACTAAGAAGCCAGGGCCACCATCTGGGCATGGAATCGGTATGTACTCTCCAAGACGCAACTGCATGTCAAATATCAAGTGTCTAGGACTACTGGTATAGGCTGTACAAACTGCTTGCTAAAAACTTAATATGATCGTTCATGTGTGACTAAGGGGCCAGGGCCACCATCGGGGTGTGGAATCGGTATGTACTCCCAAAGATGCAACTGCATGTCAAATATCAAGTGCCTAGGACTACTGGCATAGGCTGTACAAACTGCTTGCTAAAAACTTAATGTGATCGTTCATGCATGACTAAGGGGCCAGGGCCACAATCTAAGTAGGGATTTGAGTTGCACCCATAATAATGCAACTGCACATCAAATACTATGGACCTACAACTAAGCTTGTTAATTCACGATACAGTAGTCCCCCTCTTATAAGGCCACCTTATTTGCAGCATAAAGTTGGCCCTATAAGAGGGGTGGCCTTTGGTGAGGGGATTGAAATTTTGTGGGAACATTGTTATAGAGATGCATGATCAAGCTAGGTAGTCCACCACAATGTATGTAAGGCAAGCCTACATTGTGTTAACATTTTAGTTTAATGTTTCACAGGAGTGAATAATTATTCTTCATTGTTACTTATAGAATTGCATTATATATACATTCCTTGTCAGACAATGTCCATGATTTATTTTTTGTTATCTATATTTTATTTATTTTATTTTATTAATTATTATAAGTAAATGTTAAATCATCAACACAGTTTATGTATTTGTAAATTGGTTATTAACATTATCAGTATTTTCAAATTTATCAAAATGCTAATTAAAATCACATACTGCACTTTAGTTTTACAGAGTCCTTAATTATTTCTGTTTATTCATTGTTTTTTGTTTACCTTTGCTTGCAAATATATCATAAAGTTGATTAATTCTTTAAAATTAAAATGATTCACAAAAAGTCATTAAATTATATAATGAGTTTCCTTTGTTAATTCCCTTAATTGAGTGACAGGTAACCTGTGATGTGCTTGTAATGTTAATTAACATTTAATTGTTAAAACAACACACAAGCTGAGATGTCAAAAATGAGGAGATAATCTGTTTGGATTATATCAAAATCTTACTTACTTACTTACTTACTGATTTGGCCTTTGAAAAGGGGGAATTTGGACCATTTAGGGACAGAATATGTGGCCGCTGGTCGCATCAGAGGGGTGGCCGTTGGCGAGGGGTCAATTTGCACTGAAATTAGTTAATGCATGAGGTTTCTGGCCTTAAATAAGGGGTGGCCTTTGGTGAGGGGGCCTCTCAAGAGGGGGACTACTGTAGTTTGCAATTGTTGCCGCCGCCGGAAATGCTATCCCTAAGTCTCGCTTCTGCGACTTTTTCGTCGCGGGCAAGACAAAAATTAAGAATCTTCAATTGTAATTGCTAATTATAATTGATTTAAGGAAATATGTAAAGGTTAAAGACAGTTGATACATAAAATTTCTGTTTCTTTCCCCGTCATTTTTTTCCTAAATGCCACTCGCATTGTACAGTGCCCATTTTAAAGAGGATATTTATGTAGGAAATGGCATTGGGGGATCCCAGACTGCCAGCTGTGGATAGATGCCCTTTAATACAAGTTTGACTGTAAAAAGCCACCTAGCAACCTTAAAAGTTAAATTTTTCTAAAACCACTGTTCGCGGTGCACCTTGTGTGCTTTTAGCAATTACACATCATAGAAGGCATCAAGATACTAGAGATTGTGTCTGTAAGACACGGATGCCCCGCCAATAAATTTATCGCAAAAGATAACCTAAGTCAATTTGGCATAAAATAAATCCCCTGTCAGTGATGGAATATTGTGTGTAGTTGCTTAGAAGTGGACCTAAAACAAAAAATTTAACAAAGTCATTCAAGCATAAAATGTAGGTCATGAATACCCAATGCTTCGTGAAACAGGTAGTTCTCTTATAGATTAATTTTACAGTGAAATATCATGATGCTACAATACTTAGTCATTGAGGAACAGCCTTAAATGCAAAAGTTAACCAAAGTCACTGAAGCGTAGAATATAGGTCAAAGCCACCAAATTGTCAGTGATTTGTGTAGTACTCATCAAGACAATTAATTTAATGAAACATCATTGTCTTATAATGTGTAGAATATGAGGCAAAACTTAACCAAAGTCACTGAAGCATAAAATATAGGTCAAAGCCACCTAATTGTCAGCGATTTGTGTAGTACTCATCAAGACCATTAATGTGATGAAACATCTATAGTAGTTGAGAAATGGACCTTAACGCAAAACTTAACCAAAGTCACTGAAGCGTAAAATGTATGTCAACGCAACCTAATTGTCAATGATTTGTGTAGTACTCATCAAGACAATTAATTTGATAAAA
Organism: Modiolus philippinarum; assembly: GCA_002080025.1. Lineage (NCBI taxonomy): Eukaryota > Metazoa > Mollusca > Bivalvia > Mytilida > Modiolidae > Modiolus > Modiolus philippinarum. The sequence continues at coordinate 72,913 of MJUU01030448.1, forward strand.
CATCATTGTCTATAATGTGTAGTAGTTGAGAAATGGACCTTAATGCAAAACTTAACCAAAGTCACTGAAGCGTAAAATGTAGGTCAAAGCCACCTAATTGTCAATGATTTGGGTAGTGCTCATCAAGGCAATTAATTTGATGAAACATCATTGTCTTATAATGTGTAGTTGTTGAGAAATGGACTTACATGTAAAACTTAATTAGTCACTCAACCATGAAATGTAGGTCAAAGAGTCAAACTGCCAAGTGAACTCTGTAGTACTATCAAGGATCCACCTACTGGCCTACTATAATTGTTCTATACCTTACAGTTTACGAGAAATGTACCTTAAAGCAAAACTTAACCGGACGTACAGACGGAAGGACGGACAAGGGTAACACTATATGCCCCTTCCACATTCGTGGGCGGATCATAAAAAACAAGGATAAAACATTTTGATTACGTTTACCATAGACTTATTCAGACTTGTGCTATATAGATACACTCCATATATCTTCCATGGCTTGAACTGCAATAACTCCAACATCATGGATGTCTTGAATCCTTTTTCTGATCATTTTGTTCAAATTTATACACAGTTCAACCTTGATAGCCCAAATACCCCTGTAGCTCATACCGTCTCATCAGTCCCTTGGATGTTAGACCCATCGAAGTTTGACTGTATATTCAAGGACAAATTGTATGTGTTTTCAGTACAGATTACCGTAATTCAAAACATTAGAAACCAACCTCTTAAAGATGAAAGAAAATAACTGTCATGACAGAGCATCAGTAGAATCACAAAAAAGATAGAAATGTAAATCTTGCTAACTGGTCTCATAATTGGATGGAAAAACATAATATCAGAAAAAACATAGTATCAGAATGTGTAAGAGATCAATATTTCGGCGTATCCAACTACATGTGTCATGTGCTATTTGTTCCTTCATAATATTTGTTCCAAAGGATCAAGTATTATAGAATATTTGTTCTAAAGGAACAAATATTATAGTATTTGTTCTTAACGGAATAAATGTTATATAATAATTGGTCCAAAAGGAAGAAATATTATGACAATGTTTATAATATTTGTTCCAAAGGAACTTTTGTCATGCGGAACAAATATATGTTGACACAGTATGACTAAGGGGCCACCATCTGGGCGTGAAATCAGTATGTACTCCCCAAGACGCAACTGCATGTCAAATATCAAGTGCCTAGGACTACTGGAATAGGCTGTACAAACTGCTTGCTAAAAACTTAAAGTGATTGTTCATGCATGACTAAGGTGCCAGGGCCATAAACTAAGAGGGATTTGAGTTTTACCCATTATGATGCAACTGCACATCAAATACTATGGACCTACAACTAACATAAACTTGTTAATTCACAATAGTTTGCAATTGTTGATGCCGCCATCACCATCAAAGACGCCTAAGTCTTGGCTTCGCGACTTTTCATTGCAGGCGAGACAAAAATTGAAAAAAAATATATTTCTTCTAAATGGATTAGTTTATCATCATGTATTCCTTATGGTGAAACACAATGAAGTTAATTGCAAATTAGATTACGAATTAAGTTGTCGGTGAATAGAAAATTTGGTCCAAATCAAGAGGTGCATGTCCAAAAACTGATTCTATTTCATTTACTAGCCAACACAAGAATACAATGTAAGGGAAGTAACTCAGTTTTTATTGCAACCAATTTTTTCCCTTTTTTTAATGAGTTCACAAGACTTCTTCCCAATCAAAGCTTCCAAGCCTTTTGCCAATTCTCCAGTTGCATGATAACTCTATCCTACAAAATCAAATTATTCCAAGATAAAAACTTCATATTCTACTTACCATTTAATTCATCTGAACAATCTCCCCAATAAAACTTGAAAAAAGAACAAAATAAAACAATGGACAAAATGTATCAATTCATGCTGCATGCAATATGTTAGTTTGATTGCTCTTCTCCGACCAGTCATTTTTGAAGTGGGAAGGTATAAAGGACATTTGCTTTTTTTTCTTCATATTTTTACATTTAGTTTTTATAAAAAATTGATTTTTTTCTACCAAAAATTGTATTGAAATATAAAATATTTTTCAAGATAAGGCAATATTTTTTTTTATGTTGGGAGGTTTTTGATGGGTATGTAGGAGAAAAGCCAACAAACTTAAGGGCTATTCTATCAAAAAGGATGTACCAGGGTCGCAAGTCAAAATTGAAAATTCTTGTGGGTTCTTGTCAATTTTGTATCTTATTGCTATACTCATATTTGTCCATTACCCTTGGTTGTGGTGGTATCAGAAAATTGCCTTCCGACCCTGATACATGCATTTTAATGGAAAAGCCCTAATTTTATTTTAGGTTTTATCATGCCTTTTTATTTAAATTTTTCTGATTGCAAACCGAATTTAACTTATTATAATCACTTTTCTCATGATACACATAATTTATGTGCTATTTTATGGTGTTGTACATGGAAATGATTATATTTCATAATTGTTTATGTTCCATCTTGTCAGGAGAAGATATATAGGCTTTGCCTGTTATCTGATCCTTTGGATTTTGATAATCAATAAAAAATTTACAAGAGGCTCTCAAGAGCCTGTATCGCTCACCTGGGCCATTGCTGACAAATACAGTCAAAAATAATAATACCAATGTTGAATGCCAATCTTGAATCTGTTCAGACAAGCCAGACACATTTTAAGAAGGGGACAAACTAAGGTCCATTGTGACCAAGTGTGATTCCAATTGGCCAAGTACTTTCAGAAGAGAAGATCTTGGAATATGTTTCCCCATAGGGTCCAATGTTAAACTAAGTTCCCCGCTGGTGGCCATCTTANAAAATTGCCTTCCGACCCTGGTACATGCATTTTAACGGAAAAGCCCTAATTTAATTTTAGGTTTTATCATGCCTGTTTATTTAAATTTTTCTGATTGCAAACCGAATTTAACTAATTATAATCACTTTTCTCATGATACACATAATTTTTGTGCTATTTTATGGTGTTGTACATGGAAATGAATATATTTCATAATTGTTTATGTTCCATCTTGTCAGGAGAAGAATATATAGGCTTTGCCTGTTATCTGATCCTTTGGATTTTGATAATCAATAAAAAATTTGAAATTGAAAATGTCGTCACTTGTGAATAGAACATTACTATAGTTACCCTGATAGTTTCAATATACTTGTACATATATACCTTTCATGTTGTCCAACACCTAGGAATCATTTGCTTTTAAAAAAGCTTTGATTTGGAATCAGAAATTTAGGATATTCCAATACCTTGTGAATCAAGAAATGTTCACTTTACCAATAAGCTGATACCTGATAAGTTGAATTTCAGTGCTATAGTGAAATGAAAATTGACATTTTGCACAGGTTTTCTTTCTCCCATATGTTGAAAATGACATCTTTCAAAAATTTTACGGTTATGATCTTCATATGATACTTCTATTCAAATTTCCACCCACTGGGATTATAAGTATGAAAAAGAAAGGAAATGGGGTGAATGTCAAGGAGACAACATCCCATATCCAGGTTAAAATGGCCCAAAACAAAGCATCTAGGGGTCACTGTACGGTCTTCAATACAGTGAGGAACCTCACACCATATAGCAAGCCTAAATGGCCCCAAAAAGGGGGGTAAAAAGTGAATAAATCAATGGAAACAAACAACATCCAATAACCCGAATATCAAGAAACTAAAATTTTATAAGAAGACTAGGACAAGCCAATGGGGGGGGGGGGATGCCATATATTTTAGACCCCACCACCAATAGAAAAAAATATTATTTCAACCATTAGTCAACATCAGGCTGACCCCCAGGACCAAGAGAATAAAAATAAAACTGGCATTCCCCCTCCCTCCCTGGGTGATAAATTTTTCTGGAATAGCCCTAAAGATATCAGTCAGGTATGTTTTTTTTTAATATCTTTTAAAATATTTTTAATAAATTCAGTTTCATAAGAATGCAGAAACAAGTAGTCAAATACTCGAACATGATTCTCACCCATTGGAATACTGAGTCTTTTAAAATATTTTGAATAAATTCAGTTTCATATGAATGCAGAAACAAGTAGTCAAATACTCGTTCATGATTCTCACCCATTGGAATACTTAGTGTTTGCTGAAATATCAACTACCCTCTGCTCCTTAACATTTGCCTAACTTGAAAAATAACAATTTGTTTTGTGATGATTTGATGCATTTCATAACTCTCTGTGTAACAATACTTGTGCAATGTCTGTTTCAAGTTCTAAAATCAATCGATATATTTTCAAATCATACAATAATATAATTTTACTGCATATGTTGTGCATGTTTTTTTTTTTTTTGTTTTTTTTTTACCTAAGACACTAAACAATGAAATAGCAAGCTTTTTAATTTTGGATGAATTCAGACAAAACCAAAGAATTCCAAAAAGGTCTTAAAAAAAATTGTTGAAAATTATTCATAAAACATACCAGTAATGAGAACATTTTAATATTCTCAGATACAATTTTAAACTACTGAAAAAAATAATAACATACAGTAAAAATACAAACTGAAATTTAGTTTCAAAAAGTAATCTCTTTTCTGCTCAGCGATAGTAAATTTTCCTTTTTTGTTTTAAAAGATAAGACTTCTGAGTTTTTCCTTATTAATCAGAATGATGAAAATTCACACACTAATTATAAAAGCCAGCTGTGCACTTGAAAAACTTCATTTAGTAATGTAGCCCAGTACTAGATATCTTACCACACATCTAAATGTTCTCATTGTAGACTCAAGGAATTTATTTAGTATGGCTGAACATTACAAAACAATATAAAGAAGTACATGTCTTAACATAATACCATTGCTGGGACTTGTGGTGACCTCAACAAATCTGTACCTGTCTGTAAAGAACCAAACCATGGGTTGTCTGCACATAAATCTTCTAAATCCAAAGCTAACAACTCTGGTCTAAAATATTCGTCAAATTCATTATGAATTACTATACTGCAAATTTATCCTTGATACCTCAATCATTGTTTTATGAACTTCCATTTCTATTTATTCCACAAAATCATGTTTCAGTATTTTCTATTTTTTGCTGTAAAATGCTTTTTATGAGGAATAAATTTCCGAAATGGCCGTACAGCTCATTAACATTAATTGCAGTTGGAGCTAACATGTGTGTTATGATTTCATGTTCATTTACTCCATATCCTCTCGTAAAATATTTGAAAAGTACTGACTATGAGTATGACATCAGAAACAAAACATGTATCAGGGGTATAATGACTTACTTTTTCATGGAAAAGTGAACCTGAAAACTTGTAAATATGTATTTACTTCCTCCAAATGCAATAAATGAAGCCAAGACTGTATGCATTTGCTTTTTCCAATACTTTAGTTTCACATTTATGCAAGATGAACATTAATCATGCAGTTCTACACATACTGGTGCTGCTGATGAAGAATGAATTTCCGAAATGGCCATACAGCTCATTAAAATTATTGCAGTTGGAGTTAACATATGTTTTATCGTCTCATGTTCATTTACTCCATATCGTTTCATAAAAAATTATACATTTGTCTAAGAAACTGAAAGTCTATTCAAACATTTCTGAGCAATCAAAGTTCTTTTAAAACATGTCTTGGAAATCAACCTTTTGCTTAAGCATGCCTGAGAAATTAAAGCTCTATTTAAACATGTGATATCTGAAAAATCAAAGTTATTTTTAAACATGTCTGCAAAATCAAAGTTCTTTTTAAATAGTGGGTGTAACGATGTACTGGTATATCAGGATATTTTTCAACAAACTAGGTTTACCTGTATGGAATCCAGCGTAAAGATACGTATCGTTTTCTGATTTCTGCTAAAATTTCAGAATCAGTACCACCTAAATTCTTGAAATATTCTGATTTTGGTATGGGAAAAATAAGTAAAAGGACAAACAAATGTATTTAGCTACATGAAAATGTACACTCTTGTCTCACTTAAGAATATTTTACTATTTTATCACATAAAATAGTTAAAAGACAAAGATTTAACAAGAGTTGTCAGAAGACAACATAGCTCGCCTGGGATTCCAGTAACCTCAATGTACAATAAATTCGAAAGTAAAGAAAGCTAAGTAAGTCACATATGAAATATAAACACCCTATCACTAAACAACTTAATTCTAGAAGCAAAATTACAGTTTTTTAAAAAATTGCCCTCAGGGCAAGGTCAAGGTCAAAATGTCTACAAATATGGTACCATTAGAAAGCTTTCATCAAAAGAACGTCACATACCAAATATGAACACCCTACCACTAAACAACTTAATTCTAGAAGCAAAGTTAAAGTTTTTCAAAAATTGCCCTCAGGGCAAGGTCAAGGTCTAAATGTCTACAAGTATGGTACCAGAAGAAAGCTCTCATCATAAGGAAGTCACATACCAAATATAAACACCCTACCACTAAAAGCCTGCCTTCTAGAGGCAAGGTTAAAGTTTTTTATATATTGCCCTGGGGGCAAGGTCAAGGTCAAAATGTCCACAAATATGGTACCACAAGAAAGCTCTCATCACAAGGAAGCCACATACTAAATATCAACATCCCATCTCTTAACGTCTCCATTCCACAAGCAAGGTTAAAGTTTTTTCTGACGACACCGACACCTGGGGTATGACAATAGCTCTCCGGACATTCGTCCCGGCGAGCTAAAAATGTAATCAAATTGAGAAATCAGAAGATGATACGTATCGATAAGTATCACAATATGCTTGCACTGTATTTATATATATGTATCATTATACAATATTTTATTGACGATACTCATCCCTATCTAAATATATCTGAGAAATCAAAATTCAAACTGCTAAATAAATGTCCAATATTATGATATTCATAAAAGTCCATTGCTTTTCAAAAATTCGAGTATATACTACATCATAACATGCAAGTCTTAAAACTTAGTAGTAAGTCTTCCATGGAAGACATGTGTAATTACAGAAGGCTGTGATATGTGGTTCCTGAGTAAAATGTGACACAAATTTTTTGTGACGCCGATCGGTAAAAATATTCTAAATTCCGTCAAACAGGAAGTTGGCATGCAAGAGATCCGAAACTTTATTACACGATATAGGCCCTAATACTGATACTCCATAGTGAATGCAGAAGGCTGGGATCTGTGGTTCCTGAGAAAAACGTGACAGAAATTTTCAAGACCAAAAAAATATTCTAAGTTCCGTCAAACAGGAAGTGGGCATGCAACAGATCCCAAACTCTGTTACACAGTATGGGTCAAATGGTTCCTGAGAAAAATGTGACAGAAATTTTTGTGACGCCAACGACAATGACGCCGACGCAAGACGACGGATAGTGATCCCTATAAGTTGTTCAGTCAAACAGGAATTGGGCATGCAAGTCATTCAAAACTCTATTACACGGTATAGGTCCCATACTGATACTCCATGCTAAATTACAGAATGCTGTAAAATCTGGTTTCTGAGAACTAGAGGCTCACATGAGCCTGAATCGCTCACCTGGTCACTGGTTTTATTCATTGTCACCTATAGACCACCCATTCATACTATAAATCAGTTCAACAAATATTACATTTTCATTCTTAGATGACAGTCAGGGGTGCAACTTAAATAAGTTATCACCAAAATCACTTAAATGAGTTACTATGAGTTACTGACTTTTTTTAAATAACTTATACCAGTTATGAAGCAATAACCTATATGAGTTACTGGTTTGTTAATCAAGGGACATTACTCTGTTGATAACTTCATACAGTTATTGAAGTCTTTTTTACATTACATTCAGTTTTGTTGAAATTCTTACTTATTGGTCACAGTTAAGTCTATTATTACACATGTATTAAGTAGTTCAAATTGACCTCAATCTAATGATGGCCTGTCTAATTGATTTTGATGAACCATTTCAAAGATAATTGGGATTTAATTTCCCAAGGGTCCAATCTTTATGGGGGTTGGCGCATGTATTTCCTCTCTTTGCGCATTTCTAATTGATAGGTAATTACACAGTTAAGATTCCAAACCATATGGGAAAAACTATTGTTTGTTTAAGAAAAATCTTTATCCTTAAGAAATTTGTAATCAAAGTTGGACATTTTCAAGAAATCAACATTTGATAACTGAAATAAGTTATTGCTGAAAATACATGATCACTCAATTCAGTTACACAAAAGCACTTTATTTGATAACTTGAATAGGTTACACCCCTGACTGGATGAGGTACAAACTAAAAATCACAAATTTGGAAGGGATCACCCAAAGACAATTGTAACCAAGTTTGGTTCCAATTGGCTCAGTAGGTTCAGAGGAGAAGACATTTGAATGCATTTCCCATAGGGTCCCTATGTTAAACTGTGCTCCACGCTGGCAGCCATCTTGGATGAGGTACAAACGCAAAAATCACAAACTTTAAAGGGGACCACCCAAGGACTATTGTGACAAAATTTGGTCCCCATTGGCTCAGTGGTTTCAGAGGACAAGATCTTTGAATGTATTTCCCATAGGGTCCTATGTTAAACTGTCTTCCCTGCTGGTGGCCATCTTGGATGAGATGTGAACCTGCTGGACATATGTAGAAATTGTAGTTCTGGAAAACCTCAACACTTTTGCAATTCACATTTAACCTTTATCTCAAACAGTTTTTGAAATAAAAGTAAAAACGTTCAAAAAATTTGAAAATTCAAAGAAAAAGCGGCAATAAGTCCTATGTGGGTAGTCAGATTTTCTTCAAAATTGCAGGACATGTAGATCTTACTATGCTGTCTATTTTTGTTAAACAAACTTCACTTCTATCTTCTTTCAATTTCAATACATAAGACCAGAAGTAACGAAAAACTGAAAATTTTATGGAAAAGGGGCAATAACTCCAAGACAGGTAAACGGATATTCTCCAAAATTGCAGGGCAGGTAGATCTCATCATGCTGATCATTTTAACCCCGTCAGAATTTTGATATCTGTAATGGTTATTGAGTAATTTGCAAAAAAACAGCAATTTACCCCTATGTTCTATTTTTAGTAACAGCGGCCATGTTGTTTAGTCTACGGACATAAAAATCACAAACTTGAAACAGCATACCCTGGTGATGATTCATGCCAAGTTTGCTTAATATTGGCCCAGTAGTTTCAGAGGAGAAGATCTTTGAATAAAAGTTAACGGACAGACGGACAATGGACGCCGAGTGATGGCAAAAGCTCACATGGCCTTTGGCCAGGTGAGCTAAAAATGTGACAGAAATTTTCTAGACTCAGAAAATATTCAAAGTTCAGTCAAACAGGAAGTGGCCATGCAAGAGATTCAAAACTCTATTACATGGCATAGGTCCCCCTGATGATACTCCATGCTCTCAATTACAGAAGGCTGTGATATGTGGTTCCTAAGTAAAATGTGACACAAATTTTTTGTGACGCCGATCTGTAAAAATATTCTAAGTTCCGTCAAACAGGAAGCGGGCATGCATGAGATCCTAAACTTTATTACACAATATAGGCCCTAATACTGATACTCCATAGTGAATTGCAGAAGGCTGGGATCTGTGGTTCCTGAGAAAAACATGACAGAAATTTTCAAGACCCAAAAAATATTCTAAGTTCCGTCAAACAGGAAGTGGGCATGCGACAGATCCCAAACTCTGTTACACAGTATAGGTCACCATACTTATACTCCATGCCAAATTGCAGAAGGCTCGGAAAAATGTGACAGAAATTTTTGTGACGCTGCCGACGCCAAAGCAAGACAACGGATAGTGATCCCTATATGTCGCCACTGCGCGAACGCAGGCGACACAATTATCTAGCACCTCCCTTCAGATATATATTTCTTCTTACGAGGCAACAAGCCTTAAAATTACCTGGCACCTCCCTTCAGATCTTTTTCCTCTAACAAGGCAATGTCTTAAAATTACCAGACCCTTTCTTCAGGTACATATTTCTTATAATGAGGCAATAAGCCTTAAATTACTTGGCACCTCCCTTCAAATCAATTTCCTCTAACAAGGCAATAAGTCTTAAAATTACCAGGCAACTCCCTTCAGACTGATCTATTTCCTTTAATGAGGCTATAAGTCTAACAAGTGTGGACTCAAATTGATGTCTCGCCCGTCCCTACTTGGTCGCAAAACTAATGTGAAAATTCAAACAGCCTAAATCTGAAAACTTAACATGTTCGGTAGTCTGTGAAATTAGATTAACTGACAAAAGCAATATAGAAGACTGTCATGTATCACCCAAAACCAAAATTCCAAATATCAGTAACCTACTGATAGATACCGAGAAACCAAACATGTTCACTAGACCGTGAAAATGAGGTCAAGGGCTAAAACAATATAGCAGGCTGTCATCTTCCATCTAAGATAAACCCACATACCAAATATCATTGACCTTACATTAATAGATACTAGGAAACTTAACATGATCACTGGACCGTGAAATTGAGGTGAAGGACAAAAGCCATGTGAAAGACTGTCATGTACTACCCAAGACCAACCTACATACCATATATCATTAACCTACCACTTATAAGTTACTGAGAAACTAAAATAAGCACAAAAAGTTAACATGTTCATTGGACCATGAAATTGAGGTCATAGACAAAAGCCATATAGCAGACTGTCATATACTTCTCAAGACCAATCTACATACCAAATATCATTGACCTATCACTTATAGTTACTGAGAAAATGACCTAATTACAAAAACTAAACATGCTCACTAGACCGTGAAATTGAGGTCAAGGAGAAGAGCTATATGACAGACTGCCATGTACTACCTAAGACCAACCTACATACCATATATCATTGACCTAACACTTATAGTTATTGAGAAAAATTTAACATGTTCACTGGACCGTGAAATTGAGGTCATAGACAAAAGCCATATAGTAGACTGTCATGTACTACTCAAGACCAACCTTTATACCATATATCATTGACCTATCACTTATAGTTACTGAGAAAATGACCTAATCACAAAAACTTAACATGCTCACTAGACCGTGAAATTGAGGTTAAGGACAAAAGCCATATAACAGACTGACATGTACTACCTAAGACCAACCTACATACCATATATCAATGACCTGCCACTTATAATTACTGAGAAACTAAACTAAGCACAAAAACTTAACATGTTCATTGGACCGTGAAATTGAGGTCACAGACAAAAGCCATATAGAAGACTGTCATGTACTACTCAAGACCAATCTATATACCAAATATCATTGACCTACAAGTTATTATTACTGAGAAAGTGACCTTATCACAAAAACTTAACATGAAAGTTTACGCCGCCGTCATACTTTGTACGCATATGTCTCGCTTTCCGCGCCTTTCGTCACGGGCAAGACAAAAATTACCTGGCACCTCCCTTCAGATCTATTTCCTCTAACGAGGCTACTGCCAGTCTCATTTTACAAAAGAAATTTGTGACATCATCTACAAAGACACACATTTCTATTTTTAACTTGAAATATTAAAATAGAAAAATAATTAATTTTGTATTATTAAACACATGTTAAATCCTGGCCTTTTTTGTGAACTAGAAATCTTTAAAAAAAAAAATAGAAATAACAACCAGCATGAAAACCTGAGCAATGCATGTGTACATTTTTTCATATAACAATGATAGAAGCAAACTCTTTTATATATCTAGTTGTTGAAAAAATTTTGTCTTCAAAATTTGTTACTTTCAGGGATGTGGTAATTGCAATCAGTAATTGCAATTAATTGCAATCAATTACAATTTTTGAAGAAATTGAAAGTAATTGCAATTGAGTTTTATTTCAATTACAAGTATTTGAAAATATTTAAATACAATTTCAAAAACTGATGTAATTGCAATTACTTTTCAAATACTTTTCAAATACATTGCCAAAGATGATGTTTCTTTTAACAATCAGTCTGAACAATTTTGAGACAATAAACAAAATTACCGGTAAGATTAACATAATTGGACATTTCACAATTTACAGTGTTTATTTAATTATTAACAAGAGCTGTCGCCGAATGTCAGCCAAAGATACCCGACGCTCATTGAACCCTGAATTGATATGGTAAGTGCAAAATTAATTTGGTGTGGACACAATACAGGTGCGGACACAGTACAAGTGTGGACACAATGATATAATCTTCAAGAAAAACTTTTCACAAGGGTTCCAATGAAAACACTCTGTCTAAATCAGACAAATATAAAATTCACCCTTTTCAGCCTATTTGACATTTTACACATCTACATATAGTGTTCATCCTTTGTCTAAAGTTTCATCAAAATCCTTCAAGTGGATTAAGAGGAGTTGTGCGTAAGAGGTAATCCATACATAGGGAATCAAGGAAAACTCAAAGTTAAATTATCTCCCCTTCCTGGTTTCTGACAATAATTATATTCCTTCATGCACATCTCCATATAGTGTTCTTACTTTGTGTAAAGTTTCATTAAATTCTTTCAAGTGGTTTAAGAGGAGTTGCGCTTAC
>MJUU01030448.1:85621-101531 GCA_002080025.1 Modiolus philippinarum
GCTTACGAGGTAACCCATACATGGGGAATCAACGAATAGTCAAAGTCCAATTATCTCCCCTTCCTGGTTTTGGACAATAATTTTATTTCTTAATGCACATCTTCTAATAGTGTCCTTCCTTTGTGTAAAGTTTCATCAAAATCCTTCAGGTGGTTTAAGAGGAGTTGCGCTTACGAGGTAACCCATAAATAAGGAATCAACGAAAAGTCAAAGTCAGATTATCTCCCCTTCCTGGTTTCGGACAATAATTATATTCCTTCATGCACATCTCCATATAGTGTCCTTCCTTTGTGTAAAGTTTCATCCAAATCCTTCAAGTGGTTTAAGAGGAGTTGCGCTTACAAGAAGTGTGGACAGACGGACAGAAGGACGGACAGACGGACGGACAGACAGACAGACAGACAGGGTGATTCCTATATACCCCCCCCCCCAAACTTTGTTTGCGTGGGGTATAATTATTATAGACAATCAGTGGATTTACACAAAAGACTTCATCCCATGCCTTAGGCATTAATATCCTCAAAGACAACGGTGCATTTCATTTGCGCACTTTTGCATATCATTTGCGCAAATTTTTTTGTTTCATTTGCGCACATTTTGTATTTCATTTGCACACTTTTTATATTTCATTTGCGCACATTTTTTTTATTTCATTTGTTCACATTTATTTCGTTTTTCATTTAAAATATACCTCTACTATTAGCCGGACATTTTAGTCAGTTGATCATGAGCACTTTTTACCATGGGGGAGTAAGGTTGAGTAGAATATAAATAATATAGTTCGATGTTTTATTCCATAATTAAGATAAAAGTTCAGATTTCTTTGAACATTAAATTGTGCGTAGTTTATATATAGCGATAAAATTAGCCAAAGGGAGCTATAACATAATATATAATGTCTAAAACCAAATATGGAGTATGTGCTGTATAGAACTATTAATTCTTGTGAAAGGTATCTGGTCCATTGATTGTTTAACGTGATTCTAGCTTTGTTAAAAGTGATTCCAGTTGTAGGAGTATTTGTCCAAAGGGACGATGGAAATAAAGCCTCGGGTTGATTTTATGATATAGCAACTCAGTCTACAGGCTGTACATTGTTAATTATTTTGTGTTTATCCCATCAGTTTTGTAGGAAAACAGTCATCAATCTAACCGGTCTCCAGAAAAGATAAACCAAATACCACAGGGTTCTTCTGTACTCTGGACTCTGTTAAGTTTCTGTATCTTTGTAAATTTATCACTGGAGATGAAATTCTAGACATTTCAACTTTTGGCTATATGTTAAAGAGGGTGCAAACAATATAAATATGCGCAAATGAAAGAAAATTAGTGCGCAAATGAAATGCTACCTAATCTCAAAAAGTGTGCAAATGAAATGCAGCCAAAGACAAGGTGTCTAATTATGTTTCCATATACATGTATTTCTGATTTGATTTTAACTAGTTCAATAGTGTCAAATATTAACTTTTTTCACTCATGACTTTACTGAGGGTATTTGATGAATTTTATCAGCTCATGTAGAGAGACCTTTTAGAAGGAAATATTGACCAGAACATTGCAGAATGGATGATAAAAATTTTGAACATTTATGATGAAAAAACAAATATTTGGTCCATCTACTTTGACTTTTATCTTCATATCTACATGTACATGTGTATTTGAATTTACGTAATTCTACCTTTAAATTTGTTCAAGCAAACTACAAAGAAAATGTTAATACATAATCGTTCTATAATTTAGAACTACAGTAAACTCAGGCAAAAATATTCTATTATACAGAGTATATTGCTAGACGATTTGATGATGAATTTTAATAAAATGTAATTGCAATGTAATCAATTGCTTTTTCAAAGTATTTGAAAAAAATCAAATACTTTTCAAAAATCACTGTCTTTGCAATGTAATGTAATTGGTGAAAAATGCAATGTAATTGAAAGTATTTAATTACTTTTTAAAGTAATTGAACCCAACCCTGGTTACTTTCCACCCAAAAACGAATTGTATGCAGTTTGGTTTATTTAGTTATTCCATTGATTTTCGAACATTATCAATCATCAGGACAACTTCAAATTGTTTCAAGATTAGGTTCACATTAACAGCTCCAAAAAATTTTGTGGTAAAATGGGTAATTTTCCCTTAATTTTGAAAATGATGAGTAACTGGATACTTTTTGCACTGTTACATACTCTCTGTTTCAGATAAGGTTGCGTATATGTGCACTCTCTGTTTCAGATGAGGTTGCATACATGTACACAATAAATATTTGACATTCATATATGTATGCTTTATGTTCAGGATCAACGCATAGGTGTTAACCCATAAGAAGGACTATATGGGAGATCTCCCTCATAACTGTTTTGTTTGTGGGAGATTTCGTGTGATGACCTCAAACAGGCTTTTTTGTAATTCTTCTTGTTATAAAAAGATTTCTTTGACAGAAAATTGAGTTATTAGTAAATACCATTAGAAGACAACATAATTATTGTCCCTTGCCTATGACCTTAACGGTCTACTTGTTCCTATTGTATAACCAATTTAGCAATTTCATTTACCTATAAATGTTATAAAGTTGTTCAAGAGCAATACCAACAGACCTACATACATTGTAAAAAATTTTTGGAGACTTGCTATTGTTAACTAATCTAAACAATGATGGTCCTTTGAATTTTCAAACAATTCTATTGTATATCAATCTGTAATGGCCTGGGGAGGTTTTACCTTGATCTGTTGATGAAAATAGAAACTATATATAGAGTTTATATAGTCACTGAAAAAGAAGGTACTAAATGAATTTATTAAAAAAATAACACCATTATAAGAATAAACATTGCTATATGCATAATGTAGAGGGATTTTAATTTCTTTTTTCATAAATGGAAATCTTATAATTGAGTTAATTTTTCTTTGTTATATTACATGTAAAGGTAACACTTTTTCAAGGTAAAACCTCCCCAGGCCATTACAGATTGATATACAATAGAATTGTTGGAAAATTCAAAAGGACCATCATTGTTTAGATTAGTTAACAATAGCAAGTCTCCAAAAATTTTTTACAATGTATGTAGGTCTGTTGGTATTGTTCTTGAACAACTTTATAACATATATAGGTAAATGAAATTGCTAAATTGGTTATACAATAGGAACAAGTAGACCGTTAAGGTCATAGACAAGGGACAATAACTGCTTTGGCTTGCTTCTACTGTCATATTGTGCAAAAAATGCATGGGTGTTCCACAGAACACATGTGTCGCCTGCACTTTATATATTTAAGAATTCCTGTGTTTGAAATAGAATTACAATGTCCATGTTGCACATCTACATTACATACATTCCTCCAAGTTTGGAAGAAAAATACAGAGCCATTAATGAGGAGTTGTGTAAGACTGGATAACCTTAAGTGCAAGTGCAATGATAATATGGAAACCTGGAATAAATGAAAAGAAAGAAAAACAAAATGCATGGTGCACATCTTCAACATATACTGAAGCATTGATGCAAGTTTGGTTGAAAAATACAAAGGCTGAGGAGTTGCGGATAATGGAGACACACCCACAAGACCCCAATAAGCTAAAAAAAACAAAGTCCAAAAACAGTGTAAAATCTGAAAAAAAAAATTAAAGAAAAACAAAATGCATGGTGCACATCTTCAACATGTACTGAAGTATTCCTTTGAGTTTGATTGAAAAGATCAAAGTGTTTAGGAGGAGTTTCAGATAATGGAGACGTACCCTCAACACTCCAATAAGCTAAAATAACAAAGTCCAAAAACAGCGTAAAATCTGGAAAAAAACAAAATTAAATAAAAACGAAAAACATGGTGCACATCTTCAACATATACTGAAGCATTCCTGCAAGTTTGGTTAAAAAGTTCAAAGCGGTTTAGGAGGAGTTGTGGATAATGGAGACATACCCTCAACACTCCAATAAGCTAAAATAACAGTCCAATAACGCATAAAATCTGGAAAAAAGAAAAAACATGGTGCACATCTTCAACATATACTGAAGTATTCCTGCAAGTTTTGTTGAAAAGTGCCAAGCGGTTTAGGAGGAGATGTGGATAATGCTTAAAATTTTTGAGCCATACAGACGGATGGACGGATGGACGCAAGACGAGGGATAGTGATCCCTTTGTGTCGATCCTGCACTAGGTGCAGGCGACACAATAATCATTGCTTTCATAATATACAAAGCAGTAAAATAAACATTTTTAAATGAAAATAACAGTTTTTTCTTAAAATATTGTATTATTTTGCAAATGTGGAAAATTTTGGGAGACTTTTTCTCTTTGTGGGAAATTTTGGTCTCCCACGAGGGAGAACTTTCTCAAGTGGGAAATTTGATGAGTTAGTGGGAGTCTCCTTCGCAATGTGGGAGGGTTAACAGGTATGTCAACGATTCTTTTTTGGATGCTTGGACATCATTATATAAATTAATAAGGGCCAAAGAATTGCACTGTGTCAGTCAGTCATCTTAAGACTATGGAATTAATCTAACAGTATTTTTTTTTTTACGATATTATGTTTCGACTTTGCAACTTTATTTCAGGCCAATAAAAGTTATTTATTGTGTATAAAGAAAATTTTGATGAAACATATTTTGATACTGTAAACTATGCTTCCATTTATATTATCTCCCCTTCCCATGTGACATTAAAACTGAACTATTCTGTCATAGTAGCATTCCAAAAGATCGATTCAAATTCATTTATAATGGTGAAAACAACTGGACGGCAAATTGCAAGGCATCCAATCAAATCTCTCTAACATCAATACTAACAGAATAGGGGAGTAACGATTCACCGAGGTTTCGATAAACCACATTTTTTTTTCGGTTCCATTTTCGGTTCTTTAGACCCGTATTTCGATTCGGTTACGATCCGGAATTTTCAGTATGTTACAAAGGAAAGCTAACAACTCAACCACAGACAAAATGACCTGTGATAGCAGCGTAGTCAATGCAAATAACATATTTCCACTATAAACGTGCCTACTTATGTAACCGCTCACTATATACGTCAAAATATTCAGAAGATTAGATGGCAACATATGCAGAAAATCTTCGTTTTGTTGGAGGAAATACTCTAATGAAAACTTCCGGTTGTAGCGGTTTGACAAATTACCGCTAAAGAGCAGTAACAAACAAAACCAACTCACGCGTGTAATAGATCCGACCTGCCGACTGTAGTTTTTCAGTTTGCTTCAAATATGGAACGTTCAGAGCTAATATATCTTAGACAGCTTTTTAACAGAAATGATTTACAATTATTTAGATTTTATACACTTCCAGTTTGAGTTTGCTAAAAATTACTAAATAATAAGCAGTGATTTTGTTCCCTTCAAATTGCAGCCGAATTTTGGCTGTTTCCCCCAGAGATAATTTCCCAACTCTCCGTTTTTATTTCCCAAAGTTGAAAAAAAATCTTCCCAAAATACGTTGTTGACTATGTCTATGTCAATTGAACACATCTAAGTACTTGAATAATTGTGATTTCTTTCAAGCACACATATGATGTAGATTCTCTGCACCAGTTCGGATCGGCTACGAACTTGTCTGGAAATGGAGTCTTCCATACAAACGGAGGAAGATAACATAACAACATATAACCATTCATTTTTACAAAAACAGTTGGTTTCTTTTCCCTACAATATACTGTACTCGGTACCAAATGTGTCCCAACAGCAATTTCTTTACAAAAAAGCTGTCAAAACGTGATAAAAATGGGTATTTAAAAACAAAACTTATACAATATAGCCAAGGATAACAAAATACTGGCCCCTACAAAATTTATTTCAAAGTTTATAACGAATGTTTGGGAAATGTTGACATGAATTTGTTGAACTTGATATTGATAAAACCTCTTCCCCAATGCCAAAAACAGTAAACCTGATTATCAAAAACCCAGTGAACAAGGGATAATATTGCCTCTTCATTATTTATTGTCCTTATAGTACAACAGATCAATGGAAGTTTAATGATGCAAACTTCTTAAATAGTTATCAATGGCTTTATTTTTTACACAGCAAAGGGGGTATTTTAGGCAAGCATAGTTTCCTGAATAGTAAACACTTTCTTACAAAAGCAGTCAAGTCAGTAGGGCCTCATTCAGTGAGATTACTGGAAGGCCTCAGAGAGAGTTCAGGCCAAAATTTCAATTGAAATTGCTAATATTTGGTAGTATTTTGTTATAAAAAAAATTCCCATTTTTGAAAATACTGCCATAAATTTTCCCAAACTGAAAGGTAGAGGTAGCTTTGAAAAAAGGTAACAAAATCACTGATAAGATCTGAGATTAGTTTTAAGTAACAGAGCTATAGTTGTTGGAGCAAACAAATCACTGGATTGAAAAATGCTAAATAAACTGGTACAATTTACAATTAAAGTAGTTTACATTAATTATATACACATCATAGAATAAATATTGTCATCTTCCGAGCTGTCACTCATAAAAAGGACGCAAGAATGAATCGAATCGAAACGCATCAAATCGAAGCCCTTGTATCGCGATACACATCGAGCCGTGAGGTAGGTGTATCGTTACACCCCTATAACAGAAGTATTTTAAAAGGGGAATTTCTCAAAGTTGTACAAATTGTTAGGGCTTTTCCATTAAAATGCAAGTGCAGGGTCGGAAGGCAATTTTCTACTACCCCCACATCCAAGGATAATGTACAAATATGAGTATAGGAAAATGATACAAAATCAACAGAACCCATAAGAATTTTCATTTTCTGCCTTATCCTACCCTGGCACATCCTTTTCAATGGAATAGCCCTGAACAGGTACCCTCCAAATACCGAACATTTGCTTACACACTGCTTTCTGTGTATCATGTAAACTCTAATTTAAAACAACATGAAAAAAATCTTTATTTTCTCTTGAATCTTGCTAGATGCATATAAAAACATTGGTAATCAACAATTACAAATTTTCGTCTCATTATGGCACATGGACATAACAACCCAATTTCACACTGTGCTGACCTACCATCCCTGATGCATGAATACACAAGGTGTTAGATGATCTTGCAATGTATAGACTGATATCTGAGCTCTTAAATAAAACTTGAATGTTAGTCACTAAAGTGGCAAATATAGGTCAAAGTAACCTAATTTTGAATGGATGCTGACCTAGCACCAAAGATGCCTGCAAATGCAAGGTTTGATGATTCTATTCCATATAGTTACGGAGATATCAACTCAGGCCTTAAATTGAATGGAAGGCAATCAAGCGCAAAGTATAGGTCAAAGAGGCATTTTTTTTCTTGGAGGTTGTGAGACAGCCAAGATGCATTTGAATGTAACGTTTGATGATCCTACCCTTCATAGTTACAGATATATACCCAAATGTGGACACAGATGCAGAAGAGAACTTAAGATTTAGATAATTAATTCAATAGCCCCTCAACTTCATTGGGATGAACTACAAATATTTGTATTAAACACAAAATCAGATATTTTTAATGAGGTTACCAAGTAGATATTCATTCTGCCTTTTAAAGATCCTAACTACTCCAAACATCAGTTGTGATGATAAATACAGAGAAAATCTTGGCTGTCCTGTTCCTTGTCTTTTGGCCATAATCCTAACTAGAATATAATCCAGAATGTCATCACTGAAATCAAAAAAATTAGTTTAAAAAATCATGCCACAACATTTATGAATTCAAAACACTAATTCTAATGCACTTATTTTAATTGGATTGCATTAAAATTTTCAGGTTGTAAAATCAACCATTTACAGTTGGAATTGATAGCAATGTAATGGCACAGATGCTCAAAAAAAGATAGGAGTTGCTTACAAAACCTGCAGTTATTTTATATTTATTTATTAAAATGTTCTTTTTTGATTTGCATTAGATAATAGATAACAACATTATATTTTAGAATCTTCAGGAATTACTGTCCAAAAAAATCTTTTGCATTAGATTAAAGATAACCATATTGTTTTTTAGATCTTCAGGGATTTACTGTCCAAAAAATCTGTTTTCTGGTTCTGCTATTGAATCACCAGAAAGAGTTGATTTATATACTTAAAATTTTTAAATCACTATGTGGCTTAAGTTTTTTTCTGAGTGATAAAGTTTGACTTCAAGGTGAAGAACGTTCCATTGCTAATTTTTCACTCTGACTGTATATACTGAGATATTGTCTGATAAAAATTTACTCTTTATTACTCTTTATCATCATACCAAGTTTTCTGTATGTTTACTCCACTAAAATCTCTCCTCTTCAGCTGATCAATTTTGGTTGCTGCAAGCCTGTAATCAACCATTTAAAATATAACTTAAAAAAACTATATACCCTCCACATCTTCGTTGCGTGGGGTATAATTATAGAATAACTGTTACACTACCTTAATATCTTGCCACTTTAGGTTTTATGTTTTATTTGTTAAAGTTTTGGTTCCTTATAAAGTCAAATTTATTTAGTAAAATTTTAATTGGCACTGTCAGGTGGAAAACAAAGTTCTGACTGGCAAAACTCGGTATCTGGCAAGATAGAGTATTTTGAATTTCAGTTGCAAATATTACAGAGAAAGTTACATAATACAGTGACAACAAGTTCAACAAAGTATGACAAAGTTATTGAACATATCTCATTCTATATACAATTTTGTCTTGTTGCTCTCTTATGTTTCGGAAGCCTGAACCTCTAAATAACATATAAATGTGAAACAAGATGGGAGCAGTCGGAAACGACAGCTAATCCCCTCGCCTGTAGCAATTAAATTTCCAAATTCAGTTAAAATTTCAATATATTCTCAAAACCAGCATCCCTCTCCATGAGGCATCCACTGATCCAAGATGAATGATGTCTTATTTCAGCTATCAATCTTAACACAGACTATAACCTGAGTCATTGGAGCATAAAATGTAGGTCAAGGTGACCCAATTATTATCTGAAACAGCATCACTCTCCAGGATGCATCCACTGACCAAAGATGATAAATGTGCAACATGTACTAGTTTCTCAGATATGAACCTTAACGCAAACTTTAACCTGAGTTATTGAAGTGTAAAATGTAGGTCAAAGTGACCCAGCTATCATCTGAAGCACCATCACTCTCCAAGACGCATCCACTGACCAAAGATAAATGATGTACCACATGTAGTTCCACAGATATGAACCTTAATGCAAACTTTAACCTGAGTCATTGTAGCGTAAAATGTAAGTCAGAGTGACCCAATTATCATCTGAAGCAGCATCACTCTCCAAGACGCATCCACTGACCAAAGATGATTAATGTGTGACTTGTAGTTTCTCAGATATGAACCTTAACGCAAACTTTAACCTGAGGTGGGACGAACAAACGGACGAGATGCTATATCCCCTCCCAACTCCGTTATAAAAATCCCAATTAAATAGGCTGATACTGTTAAATTTTTGTACTTCTGATGAAAAAATAAACTACGAGATATTACTGATGTGGTCTCAGTGAAATGAATAGTAAACAAGAGCTGTCACCAAATGGCAGCCACTAATATCCCCCGCTAATTGAACAAGTCAATACGGCAAGTTTAAATTTAAGTGTGTGTGGATACAATAGTGAATACAAGTATGGTCAAAATGATATACCCCCCTTTTGTTCAAGAAAATTTTCAACGACAAATTATCTCCCCTTTAAAATTTCGGACAGCAACCATTTTACTTCATGCACATCTGCAGAAGGTGTACTACAACTGTGTAACATTTCACCAAAATCCAATCAGCCGTTTATGAGAACATGCTCTGACAAGGTTCGTTTCCCCCTTTTTTCAGGAAAATATTCAAAAATGAATCCCCTTCAAAATTTCAGGCAGCAACCATATTACTTCATTATCATGCACATTTTCAGATGGTGTACTACAACTGCAACATTTCATCAAAATCTGAGCATCCGTTTAGGAGCACATGCGCTGACAAGGTACATGGACGGACAGATGGAAGAATGGACTGACAGGGCGATTCCTATATACCCCTCAAACTTTGTTTGCGGTGGTATAAAAATAATCTGTCACTCGATCATTGTATTAATAAATGTATATGTAAATACAAATACCGGTATATGTCTCAGACCAACGAAATGCTTACAGCTCCCTGAGCTTGTTTATTTTTGGTATTAAGTATATATATATATTTTAAAAGTCTGTACTGTAAGCAACTAACCCTGGGACTAAGACCTGCAAAGTGGCTAACTTAAAATTACAAGTCAGTAACACATTGGGCCAGTAAGATTTTTACTTTTTGAACATAAAATCTTTTATTAATTAAGGGTTGGTGAATCAAGTTTCAAATGTCCTTAAAGAAGATATGATTTTACAACGTTAACAAAACATGCAAAACAGCAGAAGTTTAAAATTTTTAAAGTAAATATCTACATTAAAAAAAAGATTTTGGAGTGCAAAAAGTGAGACTTTACTGTTTATTATAAGTGGAGGAAACAATATCTGTATTTTTTTTCTAATGATTATACCAGACAGTGCCAAATTTTCCTCCTCTTCTCTGCAAAATACCTTGATGATAAAACATCTCTAAAATCTATCTTCACTTCTCCTGAAAAATATAAATTTTAATTAATATGGAATATCTTTTACTTCAGCGATGTAATTGTACCAGTTAATTTATATACCCGTGCATGTTATGATGTCTTTTAAAGTATTCATGTTAGACATGTTAGATAAACAAAGATCTTCTAAGTTAGAGTGTACAAATGGTTTCTTCAAAATCCACAATAAATTTAATAGTTCAAGGCCATGCTTTTAGTATTACATGTATGAACTGACTACCCCATGCACATAGACAGAGTACCCCATGCACATAGACAGACTACCCCATGCACATAGACATAGTACCCCATGCACATAGACAGAGTACCCCATGCACATAGACAGAGTACCCCATGCACATAGACAGAGTACCCCATGCATATAGACATAGTACCCCATGCACATAGACAGAGAACCCCATGCACATAGACAGAGTACCCCATGCACATAGACAGAGTAATGATTCTCAAATACTTTTTTCTCATTCCTGGAAAAATGCAACATGTTTAATGACTTTCCGGTCTAATTCCTGTCTAATTCAAATGCATGATGAATGTACATCTCCTGTTTATGAGTTTCTTTCAGACAATATTTCAATGCGTCTCTAAAAAAGCTATCTAAATTCTAATTTGTAATCTAAGGGAATTTTACTTTACCCATGAAAATGAATATTTGTTCAGAATGACATGACTATCTTGTATACATTTTTGAAGAAAATTTTTTGAATACAACTAAGGAAGGTGCATTGAAATTTCACTTCACTTCATAACAAGCGGTGCTGTTCTGCAAACTGCTGGTACAGTCTTCTGGCATGCTAATCAATTTGCCGCAAATTTGTGGTAAACTTTTTATTTTTGTACATGTAGGGGTGCCCCAAAATTGTCAATATTTACTTAGTACGTTTATTGATGTCAGAGTTTGGAGCCGGTCATTATATTTGCCATATTTTAAGAAACAGAATGTTTTCATACATCTTACCACTTCTGAGGACCGTTATATATTTATGCTGAATTTGTGTGAATAATTAAAGTTACCTAAAACAGTCTGTTCCATTTACTAGTCTGATGCCCGAGACAAGTAAATTTGAATTTTGACTGGTAATTATTTTAAAACCATAAAGCCCAACAAGACTTAGTATGAATTTTTCGTTGCAGAAATTTTAAATCTTACATTGCCTAACACCGCGGTAGAATTTGTTTGAAAATGTTATTTTTGTGGCTTGCATTGTAACTGGTTACTTACTATGAAGTATTGGAACCAGTTTACTAAAGAAATTGTTCATTGCTTCTGACTAGTAAATCTGTTATCTCAATTAACCAGCCCAAAGCCAAAGGACTAGTATGAGGAAAAATATGTTTTTGGCACAGACTGTTAAAATACTTGTTTCACAATGTTATACACAACAGAGAAAGTTGTAGGTGCATTGTAGATACAGTAACTATAATGGTAGCCTAAATGCTTAAATTCAGGTTTTGCCGATTCAATTATGCACCTGTTTTTTAATACGTTGTTCATTCACAGCATGACGTAACATCTTTTATGACGTTCCAGGCATTTTCAGGTTCACACACATTTCGGGTTTATTGCATTAATTTCCAACACACTCTATGTCAATGCATCTCAGAAAGGTAACATAAGCATGATAAGGGAATTTTACTTTCCCTGTTAAGATGAGTTTTTGTTCTGAATGACATGAATGACGTGATTTTTATTTGCACATTTTTAATGAAAATTTTTACAGTTCAGTCAACGCAAACGCGATGAAATTGGAGTTCACTTAGGGCAAGCATAAAAATCTTGTTGTGTTTTCCTGCAGACAGTGCAGTCATGTTACTGCAGTTCTTAACTTCAAGCTTCATAATAAAATAGAACGAAAAAATTATGACTTTATTCAACATTATAATAGACCATTTCACGATATCTGTGTTCCTACGATTTTGAGTGGAAAATAATTACAGTTCCTGCAAAAGGACGTCATAGGACAATTAATCAAGACGTCACATATATTATGACGTTGCCTTTTACCAAATCAAAGACACATGAGCGCATGTGCAAATTTCAGGACCGCATTTATCGTGAAAGGGTCTATAGTGGAACTTGTCCAATAAGACGTACATTGTTAACGTTTACACCAGTATGAAGGGGAAGACGTCAAGCACCGCAACGTCACTTTCATCACGTGACAAAGTCCCAAGATAAAGTATGTTGTCCCATAGTAGATCTATATCTCGAAAACAACGTATTTTATTAGGTAAATACGTTATTTCTATTGTTACGGTATATCGACAATTATGGAATGAAAAGAGGACATTTTTCCTCTACAAAACTGTTAAAATATGAAAGTTATGACTCTTTCCTCAAATTGTTTTCAACTCGCCAATTTGTTTGAAGATTTAATCAAGATTTACAAATGTGCTTTACTTTTATTGTGGTAAATTTTTCCTTTCAGCCACATGCGTAAATCTAATCTGAAAAAAGGCACTTTATACGTAAATCGTGTATTTTGAAAGCGCTTCACTATCATGTGCAAATCTAAGGTTTACAAAACATACAGCTAAAACTAGAGCTGTCGCCGAATGGCAACCAATCATGCCCCCGCTAATTGAAGCCTGAATCAATAGGGAAAGTGCAAATTTAAGCGTGTGTTGACACAGTACAAGTATGGACACAATGATATGCCCCTCCAAGATACATATAAGGGAAGTTCTGAGCCCGAAAATCAATTCTATGGGTGCTAGGTAATCTTCCTGTGAAGTTTCATCCATTTTGAGGCACTTCGAATTTTCCCGCCTTTTTCCAGTTTCCATAGCAACGGCAGCCATTTTGAAAATTCTGACACCCAAAATCATTTCTATGGGTGCTAGGCATCCTTGTAAAGTTTCATCAAATTTGAAGCACTTTGAATTTTCCCGCCTTTTTTTTCAGTTTCCATGGCAACAGCGGCCATTTTGAATATTCCAAAAGATTATGTGTGTGCACATCTACTTATTGTAAGTTAGATTCCTTTGAAGTAGTTGGAATTTGTTTGCAAACTGTCTAAAAAAACATGAATAGTTGTGTTTTTCATTTGTACGGCCAGACGGACAGACGGACGGACAAGGGTAAAACAATATGCCCCCCGACTTTTCGTCGCGGGGGCATAAAAAAGGTACATTTTACTTTATAGATACTAACGCATAAAAAGAGAAAAATACATGCAGCTGAATGTATACAAGTTTTTTGAGATGAACAACAGTTAAAGGTTGTTCTCCAGGGGTTATTCCAGTACCTGGTTTAAATTATTTCCAAATACTTTGTCAGGTCTGCAATTACTCCATGTCCATTCATTGGTAAGAATTAATGTCACTTCTTAGTAAAATTTTAAGAGTTTTTAAACTGATAAACAAAGTTTTAACCATCATTCATCAAGTATTGAGTGAATTCAAAGTGCAATTAAAGTAAAACAGGGATCAATGTGGCTATAAGTAGTCAACAGATAAGTTGACTGACAAGTAAATTATAATAATTTATTTCTGAAGTTCAAAGAAACAAAAAGTATTGTGACAATATCCACAGATATTATTTCAGTTATTTACAAAATTTGCAGAGCCTTTCATAGAATTGGGGTATTTCAGGGCAGGGATGTAGATAACAATGGGGATTTGAAACGAAGTTCGAGATCAAAGGAGACTACCTGTAGCGTGATAACGCATGTCTGTCTCGGGTAGAAATCAATACTAAACTCTGGAGACATGACAGATAAGTACTTCCTGTCATGTGTATTAGCGATTGAAGTAGATAATTAATGGTACTTGTAATTTAATTATCGTCAAAGCTCAGATAACCTATCGATGTCAGTTTAAAGAGGAAAAATCAAAAGACAAGTTATCATTTTTCCATTTCATATTTAATTTGTATTTTTATAAAGCACAAATGTTTAACATTTGGTGATTTTTTAGGAACAATTCCGAACCATATTCGATTTTTCTTATCCGGAATTTTAGGAGAATAATTGGTACTTCTGAATGATTCAAATTTCTTTTGAATTACTAATACCATTTATTTGGAAAAAATATCATTGAAAGACAGAATATAGATCTAATGCTTGAGCTATATATGATTGTTATATATTGTTTTGCTTATTTAATATTATTTTTCAAAAAATTTGTTTTGTTATCACATGTCATTTTCATAATTTATCAAAAACATCGATGGGGTGTATATTTTTATAGTTTGTAAAATAAGTTTTCAATGTAACCACATAAGAAAAAAACCACTTCAAAGCTGAAAAAATATCCTACCTCTCTGTATAATTCTCGTATTTTATTGAAGTAATTTGCTATTTTATTTTTTGTTAACAAAATTTGCCTAAGATTTGCATTTAAGAGTTGAGAAGTCATTCACATTTTGTACCCTGTCTCAAATTTCTCGAATCAAAAATTAACTATTCAATTAATTCATTTTTTGAACACACATAAAGGCGAAATATAATTCTAGTGCTTGGTACTATTAACTAGACATCGGAGAGATGGCAGCCATCTCTGTGGGCCCCGCTGTAATATAAGTGCAAATTTAAGTGTGTGTGGACACAATACAGGTGTGGACACAGTACAAGTGTGGACACTACACAAGTTTGGACACCACCATATCATCAAGATATCAACAGAATGTGAGCAATAATCTGACCTTTAAGACAAAGGTAATGGTCAAAGGTCACCAATCATTGTTCATGACAGGTTGCCTTTAAGTGATCTATCTACATGCAAATCTCAAAAGCCTATCTCTTAAGACAAAAAAGATATAGCCCAGATACAACTTGTCAGTACGAAAGCATCAATCTGCCCTTGACGACAAAGGTCAAGGTCAAAGGTCACCAATCATTGTTCATGACACATTGTCTTGGAGTGATCTATCTACATGCAAAATATCAAAAGCCTATCTCAAAAGAGAAAAAAGTTATAGCCCGGACATGACTTGTCATCATAACAGCAAAAATCTGACCTTGACGACAAATGTCAAGGTCAAAGGTCACCAATCATTGTTCATGACACATCATCTTGAAGTGATCTATCTACCTGCAAAATATCAAAAGCCTATCTCAAAAGACAAAAAAGTTATAGCCTGGACACGACTTGTCATTATAAAAGCAAAAATCTGACCTTGACGACAAAGGTCAAGGTCAAAGGTCACCAATCATTGTTCATGACACATTGTCTTGGAGTGATCTATCTACATGCAAAATATCAAAAGCCTATCTCAAAAGAGAAAAAAGTTATAGCCCGGACATGACTTGTCATCATAACAGCAAAAATCTGACCTTGACGACAAATGTCAAGGTCAAAGGTCACCAATCATTGTTCATGACACATCATCTTGAAGTGATCTATCTACCTGCAAAATATCAAA
>MJUU01030448.1:112330-122534 GCA_002080025.1 Modiolus philippinarum
GACTGCAATTTATAAGAATAGTTTTTGTGAGATGTGTAAGGTGTGAATGTACTGAGGCACATGATGTTAATTGCGAAAATGTACGACGTCGTCTTGTAGTGCGCAATGCAAGATCGACTTAATTTACTATCGGATATAGGCTCTCCGAATAGAGTAGGGTGTCTAGTAGATTGCTAGAAAACAAATTATTATACCGGAACTTCCGAATATGAGTAGGGGTATTGCCGGTCTAGCTGCATTGCTAATATATGTGCATTTTTAGGTATTATCTTGGGAACATAGTACCGGATATTACATACTACACACACACATACACACAAACATAAAGTATATATTTATATGTTATTATCTTGGGAAATTAGTACCGGATATATTACAGTATATACATATATCGAAAGAAGTACGGTTATGGTTTATATTGGGAAATTAGTACCGTATATTACACACCGTTCACTTCGCGTATTTAAGCAATATTCACTAATTATATTTTTGTAAATTTCAGTCTATAAAATGGCACAACTACAATTAGATGTTAACGAATATGAGTTACAAACTCTTGACAACGATTTAAGATCATGTTGGCCGGAGGAAGGCATGAAATGTGATGTTCCGGAATGTAAAACCGAAAATTTCACTTCTTATAACAGCTATATGAAACACTGGAGGAAATTCCACGTTGAACATATTAAACTATTGTTATACAATAAAATATAACAAAAATAAGCCCCATGAAATACATGAAAAGCATAAACAGTAGAATATTTTTATATGTGTTCATCGTTCACATTGTTTAACACTGTAAGTGTAAATTAAATTTCAAAATAACAATAAAATATTACGTTACAACCTGATGGCTTCATCCACAGACCCATGTCTGCAAGATCAACAGTTATCAGAGGTTTACTCTGAAAAATACAATTCTTATCCAAAAATTATATATGTGATGAGAGTATCACCTTCTACCAATGTTTTGCCTCAGATCCCCACACTGGCCACCAAAAATGTAACAGGAGGGTCGGGTGTCCGCTGTGAAACAGTTATAGAAGATGATCTAATTATCTACCCTGAATTTTAGGACTCGTAGAAATCCTGAATATGTTATGTTGCGGAGGAAATAACTTTAATTTGTAATGTGAAGAACAATAAATTTAACGCAGAAATCGAACAGTCTGTGTTTAAATACAGAACTTTAAACTTTGTGACTTTTGTAACAGTTATTTTTTAAGGTCTATCACAGTGATAGTATGTCTGTGATTTTATGTCTAAAGGATTAAAATTTATGTCTCTCCAAGTGATTTGTTATGATACGTCTCTTTCTGTACTGTATCTGTCTAGCGTCATTGCTTTGTGGGGAGTCTTTTGTGTCTGACGTCATTTTGTTTCTGTGTTCTCGTTTTGGCCATGTCTTTGGACTTCGATTTTTGTAAATTTCACTCCTTTGTACCTTCAGTATTCTACTGCCGTTGTTTGACAACGCATAACACAAGGAGTCCCAGCTACATCACATGAAAATATTCAAGCTGTAATATCCTTTACAGGGTGGATCACTAGTCGTGCTTCAGAAAGGATGGTTCCAGTTGGGTTTAAGGAGAGTGTAGTTTCAGTGATTTTTTTTTGTTGTTGATTTTTTGCGTATATTCAGCATGGTTTTTTTTTTTTTCATAAAAAGGGGTCCTCTCTTGTTCTACCAATGCCATCTTCCTATTGTCCCTGATAAATACTGACAAAGGGAATGCCTACAGTATACAACAGTTTTTCAGCGAGTGAATTCAGCTTCGCTTCCACATAGGTTATACCTACCCTCATATTAACCAATAAGTACTGTTCTCCGAACTGGCGATACTTACCTTACAATTTTTTTTTTCAATTTTCCCGCTTTTAAAGAATCTGCGTCATGATTATCGTTGTATCTATCTCCAATTTTTACGACCTTTCAAACGCAATGGTGATTGAAAATTTTTGATAAATTCCGAAGTAAAATACGAGGACTTCCGCAAGATTTTGATGACACAATCGAAAAGGATTCCAAATGCGAGTTATAAACTGTGAAAATCAGAACATTTGTTAAATATGCCTCCACCAGACAGGTTATTATTGGTCCGATTAGTTTATAATGCTAAATATCTTATCAAACAACAAATAAACATATTCTTTATTTACCAAACAAACATCTCTCGCTCTGCCTCTTAGTCTTACTTGGCATACTAGCTCTGCCTCTGGGTACCCGTTTGTTCTTCTTCATCTTCCTGTTTACTGAGTGGACTCTTCACAGAGCGTTACACTAAGGCACATGGTGTGGGCAAGACTAAAATCTAAAAAGAGCACAATTACAAATAAAAACTGGTTTCATAGCCAGTGTTAGCTGCAGAACCGTAGCTCTATGGGTCCTTTAATATTTTCTGATTTGGCGGACCATCTATGGTCCGCAACTATCAAAAAAATATCACAAGGACCATAAGAGCTATGGTTCCGCAGCTAAGCCAGTGTCTGTTGCTTAAGTAAGTAAAATTCGGTGCATATATACAGTTAACAATCAAATAACATGAGCTCTGATGAGCTCTTTAACCGACTAAATATGTACAACATTTACAATAAAACAAAATATTAAATATTAAAAATAACACAATGCAACATAATTAGCTACAAGACTAAAATCTAAAAAGAGCACAATTACAAATAAAAACTGGTTTCATAGCCAGTGTCTGTTGCTGTAAGTAAGTAAAATTTATTTAAAGTCAGTGCATACATACAGTTAACAATCAAATAACATGAGCTCTGATGAGCTCTTTAACCGACTAAATATGTACAACATTTACAATAAAACAAAATATTAAAAATAACACAATGCAACAAATTTAGCTATTAAAATACAACTACATAAGATTAGGCAATCAAACCAAGAGTTAGGTCAATATAAGATGGAACATCATAGCAACATAAATAAATTAGAAGAAGACACGAAACAGCAAAACTTAGCTGTGCTCTGTACCTGTCTTTTTCAGATGTTTGTCTCGCCAAATTTGCCCGTGGCATTCTCTTGTTGAATCTAAGAAAAACATTTTTGATTTATCCAGAGAGGTATAGATAACAGATTTGCAACTATATGAGGTTATCATCGTAGACATGTATTCTAACTCCCATAATGCAACACTACATTTGAAGCTCTTCATAATTTCTGTCAAATTTACCTGTACAGACACAATGGTAACATAGTCCTATGATATATGTTAAAGGTTTCGTAGGTTTATATCATTTAAATTCAATGTTTTCATCTTCTGACTGCTGAACCACAAAGTCTTATCAATAGTTGCTATTTTCACAAAAATTTTTGTTTTTTTTTTTTATGTGTAAAAATGAAATTTTACACCCAAAGTCGATGTTCTTATAGATGCCCTCAGAGAAAGAAACACACTTTACACATTGATATAAATTGACAAATGATTGATTGACAGTAGACTACAAAGACATAGTATGTTGAATTGATTGAAGATTTTACATTTGATTGGTAGCATTAAAATAAAACCACCCAACACATGTTATGGTGTGGCCCTAATAGACCAAATCCGAACTATGGTATCATGATTGACCAGACAACTTTTCAACACTTTACAGTACAGAAAATGTCATGTTGTTAAGCCTAAAAAGCTATGAAATTATATTTTTGAAGTACAATCTTGGTCACATGGGGCAGACAAGTTTGTGATGTAGGGTGTACAAACAACAACTGGTGAATCTAATTACCAGAACTCAAATATGGTCTATTGATCCTTATGTGATTCTTTATATGTGATGTATGTAGTACATTGTATATCTGTTAAAAAGAAAGAATCTAAGTAATTAAAGAATAAAAAGACAACTTTTCCATTTCATTTCAGATGGTCTAATTATGCTCCAATCGGAGATGTAATATCAGGAACAAAAATTATTGCTTTTAAAGTACCATTGAAAAAGGTAAGAATATCTCTGAAAATTCAAACCTTTGGAAGTTCAAGTACAATGAAAATTTTGTGAGCTTACCAAAGGATACTCAAGTCCTCAGTTTTGGCTGATTCTAGAATGCAAATGTACACGATTTACATGCAAATGTACATGATTTAGGCTAGATTTTTTCTTTCCTCCATACAAAATTCCTTTTGAATGGAGGGAAATTCAGTGAGTTACATTTCTGATAAGGAAGGAGACTAGTATGTACAGTACACATAGAGTGTTCCTGTTACAAAACAACCTTGTCTGACATGAGTGTTAACACTGACAATTGCTGGTGAAATGTCGGTGTTTACACTGACATTTATGACTTGTTGATATATTTCTATGTAATTAACAACAGGAAGTTTGCTAGTGTTACACTGTGAAATATGTCAGACCTCAGTTTTTGTAACTGAAACACTCTGTGTGTACTGTACAGTTTATTTATAGATTTAGTTATTATTATGTACTGTAAAAGGGGATATTTTTGCATGGTTTTCAATTTCATGATTTTAATTCACAAACCTATTCGTGAGGTTTTATTTTTGTGATTCTCCCTTGCCTTTTGAAATGTATGTAATAAGAAACAATTTTACCTGAGGAGAAATTTTAATGAATATGAGTCAATCATGAAATTGGCAAAAATAAACCCACGAAAATTCCCCCCTTTACAGTACATGTATTGCCGTAATGGATTTTTACAATAAATGACAATTTGAATTCAGGTATAGCTTACATGAGAACTAACTTTTTCAATATACATTGTATTTTAAAATTTGTATTTATTCATAATATCTTAGTATTTATTTGTTAGTAAACAAACATTTAGAAATCAGTGTAAACATTTGTCATGTTATTAGCAATTTTGTACAATTTGCATATTGTGTTCCTAGTAATTAATGCAAATGGTATGTATTGTTTTTGAAGTGCAAGCAGACACATCTGCTCTAACACTAAAATAACTCAAGCCGTGTTTTACTGTATCATAATCAACACATTACAATAGACAAACTCTACAATTAACAGGCTTACCTAGCTATAGTAGCCCATTGCTCCTAAAATTTGACATTGTTTACTAAAGATTCATTGCCAGCTAGTAGCCCAGGCTGCTACAGATAAATCCTGGATTTTTGGTTGACAGTATAGGACTGGACAGGTAAAAGTAATGGCCTGGCTTGTAAATTTTGTTTGTAAGGGACCCAGCTGGCCATCTTGCTGATATTGTGAATTTTTATTCCTGATTAATAGGTAGTAAAAAGAGATATCTTTTGAATCTAAAACCCACTACCATACCTTCCAACTATCCATATTTATGGGGGTTTCCCCCATTAGAGCATCAATGTTGAAATTTTCAGACAGGTATTATTTCTTCCTTACTTAATACAATATGCATTTGATGATGAGGATTTTAATGTTATAAAGGTGCTAGAAAACAACAAGAGTGGATTTTAAGCCCCCTTTACAGGTTTTATGGTATGCAAGGAGTTGTTTCACGTGTCAAACCCTGATGGGCATTTTCAAAAGTTGTCAGGTATGCATTGCCAACACATTACTGTATATTCAGGATGCAACAATTTTAACACTGTTTACATACAATGTCATATAATGAATCAAAGGGAATTTTATACAAGACAAGCTGGAAAGAACATTTACTTTTTTGCTGTAAAAAATAGTATTTCAGAATAATATAGGAAAAATGAAAGGATATGTACATGAATGTACATGTGACAAAAACACACACGATATATAGAAAACTCCAGTTTATCAAGGACAGGGCTTTTATTCCTATCTACATCTTGATGTCGCCTGAAGGTCTTCAACTATATATATTCACCCCCTCAAGTGAGATCAAGAAGGCCTCTAGCGTGCACTTAAGCGGTATTCTTGACAAAAATTATATCAAGGTCACTCCTTTGCTCCCCAACCGCCATGGAGTGCCAACTTGGGCGATGCTCAGGGTTATCCAGCTGAAAGCACCAGGGTTACAAGAAGAGAATAAAAATGGTGAGCAACATCGATCACAAATAAAATATGTCATTGAAGCAACACATGTTGGGAGCGGTCAATGAGAAAAAAAGTAAAATCGGACAATGTTTGCCTACAAATATTTGTCATTAAGTAGCCGGACAAAAGACAAAAATAAGGACAAAAGACAAAAATAAGGACAAAAACAACATCGATAGACAACACGGGGCACATCGAAATAGATGTAGGCAAACCTTGCAGTGTAACTTTACTTGAAAGGGCAAATATAGTCATGTGTACAGATTATAACTTTTTAGTAAAAACAATGAAAATATTGAACAGCCAAATTGAAAAAATAAATGAAGTAGTAAACGTATGAGAAATTCTCACATGGACAAACACGCCATAACTGTAATATTATAAGAGCATACATCTCAAGCACGGGGAGACTTTCTACAGAATATGTATTTTTCATGAAATGAATGTCACATTGCATTGTGGAATTATTTTCCCAAACTGTATATATTTGCTTTCAGGAGCTACTGAAATCTTTGGATGAAAATGAAAAGTAAGTGATTTAAAATTGTTGTTTAATGTTAGATATCAGAATAAGTATAAGAATAGAGAGATATTGTCTTGGAGTTGTAAACCTGTAGTTAAAGTTTTATGTTTAGTATAAATATCTTATTTTTGAATCTGATTTCTTATTGATTCCATAGAACTGCAAAGATTTTCTCGTAGACACACAAAAAAGTAAATCTAATTTGAACAACATTATGTTCATATAAATGAGATTCAAATATTTTATATATTCAGGTTCGGTCCTCATGATGTGATAGAGAAGATAAAAGAGAAAGGAAAAGCCTTAGGATTAGTGATAGATACAAACTACTCTGACAAATATTATCATAAAGGGGTAAATACCTAGGATTAGTGATAGATACAAACTACTCTGACAAATATTATCATAAAGGGGTAAATACATAGGATTAGTGATAGATACAAACTACTCTGACAAATATTATCACAAAGGGGTAAATACTTAGGATTAGTGATAGATACAAACTACTCTGACAAATATTATCATAAAGGGGTACCTGGTAAATACCGTAAAATATGTTCTTTGTTTTTTCCTTGTAAATGCAAAATATTTTACTTCAATAAAATTTGAATCTCCAGGATTTCCGAAAGCAAAGTTTAGAAAAGGATAGATTTGCTTGCTTATTATTTGGCAGAATGATTGATAATTTTATTTCTAATGATTATACATGTATTTTTGCCTAATCATGTGGACAATATGATGATTGCTTTATTCAGATAAATCAACACTCTGAGCCAGTCGGAGGTGGGCTTTTGATAAGCTATGACAAAAAATAACATTCCCAAAAAAAAAACATATCTCCCCAAACTATTCTTATTGTAAGAAGTCTTTCTTTTACTCATTAATGCCATATGTTATCAGAGAGATAGCAAATAAATGCCCAGTCAAACTTCCATGGCTTGAACACCCAAGGCACAGATGAAAACAGTTCGAGCTAGAGGCATGTTCCATCTCTGTTTGAACTTAAACAAAGGGGCTTCAAAAAAGTTCCAGATTTCCACGGTGTCCCATCAGAGATCAACTGTACCATTTTTACATGATTTGCCATACTATAGACAAGAACACAAGCTTCAACTCCTAGCCAGTATTCATATGTTGATATTTGTTCACAAGACACTGCAGTCAAAGCTATTGTTATTTAAAAAAACATTAAACCTAATTTGAACTTAACACAATTTTAAAGGCACAAGATTGAAATTATAGAAATCATGCATGTCTAGATTGAAAAACATGATAATCTGTATTGCTTTGAGATCAAAAGATGAAAATTAGGAAATTGATTTTGTACAAAATAACAAAATGATGCCATTGATTAATTAATTTAAAGATAGGGTAGCAATTTTTCAGCTGAAAAGTTCAGTCTTCTACCATGTATACTTAAATATTTACAGTGCATACAATCAGACGATTTTTTGTGCAATTTCATTGACTGATTCTTTGTTCAAATGCATATTCTTTATAAATATTTTTGGTTGTAAAGAAATACTGTTTTAAGTATTGATTTTTGTCTGTTCACTAGGAATTCTGTCGCCAGAATATTGAACATGAAAAAATATATACCGAAGGTCATTTTGTACCAAAAGATGCTGTTGTTTACAGGTATGTTTTTATGTCCAGATCATATGTTTGATTTTTATGCCCCGCCACGAATTGGAAGGGGCATATAGATTTACCCCTGTCTGTCCGTACGTCCCGATGTTAAGTTTTGTGTTTAGGTCCATATAATGTAACTTCTTGTAATATTTTAATATTATAACATCAGTATATGCACCTTGGTTAGTACTACCAGATTCACAATAATTAGGGATCCATGGATCTACATTTTACGCTTGAATGACTTTTGTTAGATTTTGCGTTTAAGTCCATTTCTCAATAACTACACGTCATACAACAATGATGTTTCATTAAATTAATTGCCTTGATGAGTACTACCAAAATCATTGAGAATTAAGTGGCTTTGATCTATATTTTATGCTTGAGTGACTTTTGTTAAATTTTGTGTTAAGGTCCATTTCTCATCAACTACACATCATACCACAATGATGTTTCAGCAAATTAATTACCTTGATGAGTACTACACAAATCATCAAGAATTAAGTTGCTTTGACTTATATTTTACGTTTGAATGACTTTTCTTAAATTTTGCATTTTAGTCCATTTCTCAACAATTAAACATGATATCACTATGGTATTGCATCAAATAAATCACCTTGATGGGTGCTATCCAAATCAAGGACAATTTAGTGTCTTTTACCTACATTTTACACTTGAGTGACTTTCGGTAAATTTTGTGTTTTAAGTCCATTTCTAAACAACTACACCACATAACATTATGATGTTTCATGAAATGACTCATAGTAGTGAAAACTACCAAATTCTTAGATAAGTCGTTGACTTTGACCTACATTTTACACTTGAATGACTTTGTTAAATTTTTGTGTTAGGCCAATTTATTAGCAACTTGATGGTTAATCAAATAAATCACTGTAGTCATTACTGTATAATTCATGGATAATTTTATAATCTGACCAATATTTTATGCTTCAGTGACTTTAGTTGGTTTATTTTTGTTTACGTCCAATACTTAACAAATATTTAATGAATAATATTCTGTAACAGTACTTCTTGACGATTTCATCCCAATTCAGTGACGGGGAACTAATTTCCATTGATGATTGGCTAAGGTTATCTATTGCGATAAATTTGTCAGAGGGGCATCCATGTTTTATAAACACATTTTCTAGTTTTTTCTTTCATGGGCAAAACTTTTCATCTTTAGTACTAGTTAATTTGTTAGATAATATTACCTTTATAGTATACCAACATGATATATTTTTATATATATATACTACACACTCTCTTAATAAAAATGTCAGTACCATAAGTTATCCAGAAAACTGTTGAGATCCTCACCATTCACACATATTTGTTTATCACTCATGATATTATAAATTGGGCAATACATACTTTAAGCCAGATTAAGCCAACATCCAATATCCCCCTAAATTTTAAGTAAATTTTCTTGAGGATGAATCATATCTACATCTCTGAACCATAATAAAACCTGTCTAAACAGAAACCTTTTGGACCAAAGATTTTGTTAGGTTTATACATGTTGAAAATATGTAGAAACTTATAAAACATGTACAAAGGGTCTTTACATTGTGTTTAGTCAAGTTTCCAGTATACATTTTCCAATTTATGTATTGGAAAAATATACTTTCAATTGTTCTTCATCAATTTTCCCAAATATCCAAGTTTTGTGGTTTTCAAGGTTGCTGTAAATCCACAAAATTAAGTGTCCGTTTAAAGGTAAATCTAACTTTGTGTCCACAAATTTGTACTGAAAATTTTCAATAATATGAAATAAGTTCTCAATGAAATGTGGTTTTTGCCAAAATATAGCATTTTATATATGAATTCTGCATTGATTTATATAATTCACAGGATTAATGTATAAAAATATTTCAGTTCTTGTTAAGTCAGAAATCTTTATAAAAATTTATTTAATCTCTCAATACATGTAAATTCAATTTTATTCTGACTTCAGATTTTTTGATGTAGTAGAAAAGTTTGTCAATAGAATGGAAACTGATGGTGAGTTTGAGAAAAAATATATGTGTGGTTACTTCTTCCCATTTATAAAACTGATAAACGTTTGTTACCGGTGGA
>MJUU01030449.1:0-10463 GCA_002080025.1 Modiolus philippinarum
TTAAAACTGTCTTGTATGCTGCACCATAATATTCCGTAACACAAGACACGGGCTGTGCTTTACGCTACAACGTCTTAGAACTGAAAAATAAATGAAAATATGCAAATGCAAGTGTCAAAAATGAAAACGCTTGAGACGGAATTATGGATATTTTTTATTTATATCTCGTTGTGGTCGAATATAGTGCGGAAATGATTTAGTTCATATGTTCCATTTCTGTGTCAATTTTCCTGAATTTCTCCAGAAACCAAAACACCGAAACAACAGCTTAAGCCATTGGCGGATTCAAGGGGAGGTTCCGGGGGTTGGAACCCCCTTCTTCTGGACAATCATGTATTTTTAATGAATATCATGGTGTTTAAGTAAGAAAATACCCTAAAAATTTTCGCACCTCGCTCCGGTCGGTGAACAATTCTTGTTGGAACCCCCCCTTTTCAAATAGTGTGGATCCGCGCCTGCTTTTAGGAGCTATGTACTGTTTGTACAAATAGGTTCGAGTTGGACACTAGGTCAAGCTCGATTATCTGTGCAGAACATATGCAGTACAGAGTGTTCTGCGCAGACGAATCGAATGTCACAGAACAGGAAGTCGCGCTCACTATGATGGAAGACAAAAGGCAGGAAATATTTCTGAATTAAAACTTGAAATTAAACATAAGTTGAAAAAATACATTGTCGTATTTACGTTATTTTATATAATACTTTGTGCTTACTGTGCCCATGACGCAAATTTTGATGTGAAAAGGGTCAGAAAATGCTAAACTGTTGTCTTTCTTTTAAGGACCTGTTCCACGGCACTTTATTCATGTTCTAACTGTGCAGTACACCCTTTTACATTTCTTTATTTTTATAGCACTGAAACCCTTCGCTCGCATTCAGAGAGTTGTTGGCATCAATACTTATAACAATCAAGAAAGTAATTTTTATTTGTCAAAAACTTGCAAATGCTCTAATCAAAACATTTGGCTTCCATCTTGGTCACGTGACTGTTCCAATCACACCACATTTCCAGTCGCTAAAGACGGAACTATGCAGTACAGGTGTTCCGAATCACTCGTTTGCTGTACTGCACGTCAATCACACGCGACCTTGGTTTTGACAATTAGGGATTAAATAGAGACTTGAGTTATCTTTCTTTTTCTTTAAACTGTAGTTTTTCAGTTCATGTTTACAGTCGGTATGGGCGCATCCATTTTAAGATTAACATGCAATACAGATTTAAGATCATGGCTGCCTGTGATTGGTTGTAAATATACTTGAATAATATTTTTTGCCTGAAACTACATTGACTTGGTAATGATTTTTGAAAAAACAAAATATTTTTATTCTTTTCCTGCCTTATATCAGTTGATTTTTTTTTTGCGTGATTGACGGTTGTCACTAAAAACCGAAATTTGCTGTAAGAAAAGCTGCGGTATGTCCCTGTTTTTTCTGGCATAAAGTTTTGTCGGATGACGTGCTTTCATAATA
Source organism: Modiolus philippinarum (assembly GCA_002080025.1). Lineage (NCBI taxonomy): Eukaryota > Metazoa > Mollusca > Bivalvia > Mytilida > Modiolidae > Modiolus > Modiolus philippinarum. The sequence goes on from MJUU01030449.1 coordinate 1,471, forward strand.
ATTACGATTTGGAGCCAAAACTCTTTTGACCAATTCAGTGGAGCAGGATTCGTTACTATTGTCGCCTATGGGAAAACTAATAGTATATTGTGACCTATATAGGTGGTTCTAATTTATCATTTGACGTTTTGGATTGTGGTGGACCACGAGAAGTCACGTGAACGAAAAACGAAGTGTTTATACTGCGAATGCACAACCAGAGATGGCTCATATTGAAGCCCTATTTTGCGATTTTAACCGGAAATGACGTGATTTTGACTATAGCAAAAGTACAGCGCGCACGCGCGATGGGAATTGGGTGTCTCCCAGCTGTAGACGAAAGTGGTACTATTGGAAGTCCCAATCGGCTATGTTGACCGGAATCGATGATAGAACAACGTAAGACTCCGCAGGGGTGTAATGGGAAGATTTTGGAGCACGTATGCGCGACCGGAAATGGGTATGTTTGTCCTGTAGGCCACCATGTTGACCGGAGGTCGGATATTTTCCCTGGTTGGACTCGGTGGTGGCTGTTCGGGTGTTTTCAATTTTCGGCAGTTGTCATTGTATTGTATTTCTGATGGTGTCTTCTATCAGGTCTGCGTTCATAAAGGGAGATAACTCTTGTAAGTATTTTCCCGCGCTTTTTTATCAGTCGGTGTCTTCTATCACGTTCATCACGGCCATTTTGGGTTTTTTGTCGAAAGGTGATAACTCTTATTAGTATTGCACGCCGATTTTAGTGTGTTGATTTCATCCGATACTTGGGCGAGGTAACTCGTGATTAACTAATGCTGTTTATGAGTTGATGTTTATGGGTTGATGTTTATGATCACGATATGCTTACACGACTAACGAGTCGCTTACGAGTATGGTTTTGGCTGTGCTCGCGTGCTCATTTCACTATATTGCTGCTGCGCTAGGGTGATGGGGCTTCTGCTGGCCTGTAACGTTGTAGCAACTGGATCTTTTTTGGGAATGGTTTGTTGACAACCATAACAACGATTATTCGACATTTTGCGTCGGTCTTGGTTTGACGGTCAGAGAAGGCGGTCCAGCGGTTAAAGAAAAAAAGAGGACTATGACACAAGAGAAGCTTAGAAGTATGCTGTAGATAAAAGGCAAAATCTTTTTGATTGAGTATTGAATTCATATGATCCACAATCGATCGAAGACAAGGAAATAACGTAAAAGATAGACCAAAGCTATTCGGATAGGGAGGAAGGGGATATGCGGCCTATAACTATACAGTTACAGCCAGTCACAAAGCTGGTAAAACGTAGAATGACCCTTCATAGATTGACAAAATAATGATCAATAATGCCTTTATTCACACGAAATTCACATTTTGCATTCGAGAAAAACAAAATGGCTGCGATGAAGGTGGACCTGATAGAAGACACATACAGATAAAAAAGGGCGGAAAAAATACTAGGAAGAGCTATGTCCCTCTATGATCATGGACCTGTTAGAAGACATCCAAAGTACAATGACAACTGCCGAAAACATCCGAACGGTTGACAAACTTAAATTGCCAATTTAAATTGCGCAAAAATGGCAATTTACCCCTATGTTTTATTTTTAGTAACGGCAGCCATGTTGCCCTTTGGTTCAGACAAGCCAATGACCAACATATTCCTGACTTGGGACAAGCGCAAAAATTGCGATGGGGTTTAACTCGTTTTCTTGGATCCAAACCCTCCCTCTATGTGTGGTAAAGGGCTAAGAAATAAACACACAAAAATACTCACATTAAAAATTAAACCAGAAAAAAATCCAACTTATCAAGACGAGAACTTTTACAATGAAATACATAAAACATGAAGAAATACACACGGGTATTGTCCTGACAAATGCTCGCTTAAGGATTTAATTTCCGTTGATTATGATATCAAGCCTACTAACATATGAAGCTTCAATTGAAATACTTCTAAATAGTTTCGTATATAACAACATCATCAATTATGAAAGAAGAACATGATATTGTACAATGTCAAATACTGCAAATAGGAAAAAATTTTCCAATTTAGTTACGGTATAAAGCATTGAGTAGCTGTTCAATACTTTTGCTAATAAAAACCAGAAGTGAATATTTAACAACAGTATTGTATTTACATGCTTAATGAATAAGTTTGATCAACAGATTAATAAGTTTGGAAGGACAATTTTTTGAATTTATGCATTTTGAAAATGATATTTCCATATAAGTCTGGATGTGAAACGCCCTATTGTATGGAACCCTGTAGTAAAAATATCTTCCATTCAGCCACCAGTTTTTACATTTTTAAAAGATTTTCGACATATTATTGTTTCTGGATAACTAGTTCTGGATATCCAAACTCCAAGTCACACAAACAATTGATAAACATGTATTTTATGTGGGGAAGAAGTTTTTTGACAATTTCTGCAAAAATTCATTATCAAACATGGAATTCAGAAACCCAGAAAAAAAATTAAATGCGACTGTCTTTAATGTATATTTCTTCCACCAAACAAAAATTGCTTTGGAAGAAATAATATGAACATATTTGAGGAGAACTGTTTGACGATTTTAGGAACATATATTGAAAGATTTTTGCAGTTTGGAAATAATATTCTACGATATGATACTCTATCCTAGCAAAGGAGTAGGGGCGATAAGGGCCGTAATTGGCCTGAAAAATAAATTTGGTTGAATTCACAGAATTTTCTCATTGAAATATTTTGTGGGTATGTCTTTTCAGTAAACAGTAACAGTTCTCAAATATTGATGCATGACTACTGAGTTTTTGAGTGTAGAAGAAGGGACAAATTGAAGATTTTGTAAAAAAAAATGACAAATTTGACCAATTTTGACTACTTTTTCTGTATAGGAAATAAAGAGCACATGCAAGAACCACAAAAATATTTATATGACAGACAAATCGAAAAGTCCAGAGGACTTGCAGGACATTCGGTCAGGCAGGTCAGGAAAAGCTGCCAGACCGAAGATAGATTTAAAGGACCTACAGTTTTATGGCATAGCAGAAATGCCAATTTTTTACCTGACATTCGGTCCTGCTGGCTGATATTTTTTGCCAGACCGGCTCAAGTTTTGCCTGATTTGTCCTTCGGTCAGGCAGTTTTCGATATGTCTGATATGAGAGCCAATAAGTTGGTAAAATATCTAATTGGTTCTTGCATGTGCTCGATACATATATGTATTTCCAGTCAGGAAAACTGTACAAAAATCTGCCAAATTCGGTATATTTCTATGAAAATTCTCAAAATTAACCTTTTCATGACGTCAGAACTGTACCTATTGTGACGTCATTGGTTCTAGCTTTGGTATTTTTTTCTGTAAATAGAATCTCAACTTTGAAACGAACATGAAATAAAATCTTGAGGTTCACTGGAATCTTGGGCCAAATCAATCCCTTACCGCATCTTGTTCTTTCATGCAGAAACAAATAGCACATATGAGGATAACCTCCCTTTTTGGACTCGGGACTTGGGCCTTATATTCGGCGTACTTTCGATTTGACCACTTGAGTCCATGGACTCCACGGACTCAAAAGTTATAGTATTTGGACTTGTACTTCAAATTAAAAAAATAATAATAATAATAAATGGACTCTGGACTTCATCTCATATTTTGGGTGCACTATGGACTCAAGGGGGTAGTGGAGTTATACCCTCACATATTGGAAATGACAAAATATGATATGGCATTTAATTGTCATATTCTGTCAAGACAGAAAATTCTGTAAATCGGAAAAAAAAATAAAACAAAAATATCAAAAATGAAAAAAAAGAATACAATCTTTTTACAGAATTTACAAACCGATTTTTGTGGTCAGTATGTGAAATGTGAAAGTACCATATACATGACAACAAGATATGCAGATGTTTTTGTGGTGAAAGAATGAAAAGGAGACAATGAAAAATCGAAAAAATGACGCACGGTCTGTACACTGCAAGTCTTACTTAACCCCACAAAAACCAACGCCTCAAGCTGTGCAGATTTTCGAAGTGACAATATTAAGGTTTCTTTTATAAATGGTATCAATTAGCTCGTCTTCTGCAAGATTTATTAAATTATCATGACAAAAGGCGTTGGGCATTAAGGTGTAAAATTGCAACCCATACAAAAGATGTTTATTTCAATTTCAAGTTTTTTGTGACGCACTGCATTTCGGTTAAGTCATGTCGCGTGTCGCGTAATGCATGGGGTAACCAACACAATGCAATTATCTATACAATGTTTGCGGCAAATGATTAAAAATTGAACATGGTTTCTTTCAGTAGTTTAAGTCCTACTTAAGAACACCAAATGTCATTTTTTGTGGGAAAAAAAAGGAAAGTAAATAATTAAAGTAATCTGTAAAAAAAAATCTATCGCATGGTATGAAATATTATAAATTCACTTACCATATATAAAATAATTCATAAATAATATTTGACTTTTTTCACTAATTGTCGGTAGCAAATAACACCTTGTAAGTAAAAAAATATCTCGAAAAGTATTGAGAGGTCGAACAAAAATATTTCCTGGTACCATGCCCAAAATACAATTTATTGAGAAATGAATTTTTTTTTCATTTAATTATGATATTCCGAAATAGTATTTTTTTGCATCTCGTCACAAAAAGTACGAATAATTTGTTAATTTGATTTGTACGGAAGCGTATTGATGCCACATGAAGAAAAAAATTATCTCAGAATTATGCGATAATGATAAGTATGACTTATTTACTCAAAATTGATATCTCATAATTATTAGATATTAAGATCTCATATTTATGAAATAGTATCTCATAACTATGAGATAACATCTCATAATTATGAGATAACTATGATATATAAGATAATTGTCTTGTAATTCTGAAATATTATCTCAAAATTATGACTTATTTTTTTTCTTCATGTGGCATCAATACGCATCCGTTGATTTGTATTAGAAACAATTTTTTCCACATCCATAATTCTTATATTATGAAGCGGTTATCTCTAAGGACACGGAGCTTTGTATTAGCTTATGTAGTTTGTTTCCGAATCCCTTTGTATGTTTAATGTATTATTATGTATTTGTTTGTGATTATTTGAATAAATATGTTTAAACCAAAATGTAGGGACAGAAAATTAAGCCTTATATATGACCCTTTTATCAGGAATTCATGGCGCGTGGTGTTTGTGTTCAATGGTTCGCGTCCAGACATTCTCTATTAAGATCTGACAGGACATTTCCTTACCACCACCCGTGGATAGAACCGGTCATATCTTGACATTAAGCCCCTGGTACCAATCTCGGTGGCGAGTTGCTCAATAAAATATTCTGCTCTATGTGACCGATTCGAGTAGTATTCAAAAAGATATATGAATACTGAACTTTTTTGTCATAAATATGGCATGCCGTTTTTATATTTATTCAATTTCAAGATATCTTATTTAATATATAAGATATCTTTATTAGATTATAAGATATCTTATTTAAATTGAAGTTAATAAGATATCTTATTTAAATTGAAGTTAATAAAATATCTTATTTAAATTGAAGTTAATAAAATATCTTATTTAATTCATAAAATATCTTATTTAGTATATAAGATATCTTATTTAATAAATCAGATATCTTATTTAAGTTATAAGATATATCTATTAGTTTCAAAGATATCTTAAAAGAAATTATTTAAAAGATATCTTAATTATTTTATATGATATCTTATTTATTTTTAACTAAATAAGATATCTTAATTATTAAATGAGATATCTTATATATTTAATAAGATATCTTTAATAACAGTTTGATAAGATATCTTATTTAATATATCAGATATCGTATTTAATAATTTAGATATCTTATTTAATAATTAAGATATCTCAATTAGTTTATAAGATATCTCATTTAGTTTATAAGATATCTTATTAAACTTAACAAGATATCTTGAAAGTGGAATAAATATAAAAACGGCGTACCATACATATATACAAGTTCATTGTATGAGACAAAGTAACTTGCCAAAAGTGTACAAAAACAATAACGAAAATAATCATAATGTACAATAAATAAAGAGCAATTCATATTAATGTGTATACTGCTATTTGAATTTTATATTGTTATAAGTGATTTAGTTAATAAAATATGTCTACACCAATTTTCATATTATGATTTCCCTGCCTTCAGTTCTGAAGGATCCTAAATTATTCACCAGCTCTAACGAGGAAGCGTTGAGGATGTACGCTAATTTTTTCAATTTCATTTACTAGTAATTCTCAAAAATCATTGATCTAATTAGTAAAAATTCCTGCAATTAAGCACATTGAAAGATGATTTATTTAATTTAGTCATTAACTCTTTTTTATATAATACTTATACAAAACCTGATAATCATTGCAAGCATATCATCTTCTCAATTCTTGCTGCTTTTAGGCGTATCATAATTTTTCAGAAAATTGTGATTGCAATTGGTGAAATAACACCTATTATTACATACTTAGTAGAAATAAAAGCGTTTTTGCATGATCAATATGACCGGAAGTAAACTGACCATATTTTCACACCCGGGAAAATTATAGGTTATTTAATGCTCCTCGTGCATCTCAGACAAAATAATCGACTTCCGGTCCATATTGGCCTGGGCAAATAAACGACTTCCAGTCCATATAGTCCTGGCATTTCTAAACGTCGGAAGTATGTTATAAAAAGTTTAATACATGTGCATTTCCATATTGACCTGATTATCATCCCTCGACCCACATTGTCCCTCGACTTCGTCTCGGGCCAATATGGGTGTCTCGGGATGATAACCAGGCCAATATGGAAATGCCCATGTATTAATCTGTATTTATTATATAAGGTATATGAGTACGTATCTTTATTCACTATAGTCGTCCTTAATAACGTTTAACTTAATTGGTGGAAACTCGAGGAAGAAAAAAAAGTTTCTCGGGCTTAACTGGTCTTGATCGTATCATTTTTTTTCAGAAATTGTTTCACTTAGTGATATTCATCCGCAATATAAGTGTTACAAGATCTACTTCGTTTCTCTATTGGTTTCATTTAATAATAGTTCTATTTTATCCCCTTAAAGTGTGGACTCTCTTCAGTTGCTTCTAAAAATGTGAAAGACAAACATGATGGAAAATCAGAAAAAAAACGGATTTTGCACGTGCTATTCATAGAGGTCATTTCAACATAAAGGTCATAACACTCTTCGAAAAGAAAGTTCAAATGTGTCGCTGAATAATTACTCCATATCAACCCTTTCCACATTTCTTCAACATCATTAACTAATAAATATTTGTTCATTGTGCTTCTGATGAGGTTCCGTTTAATGAACAATAAATCATGCCCATAAAAGGTCAAGTCACGTTTGGGCGAGAGAAAATAAATGGGATTTGTGATTTGTATCGTGGTGACTATTGTTATAATCTTGAACTCAATATTTGATCAAAAGATTTATCGTTTTGTTTCCGTACTTGGTTTTACAATTATAATTTTTGATCCTGGAATAAACTATATTCAAAATTATTCATGAAGAGTGTAATCATTATGGGTTTTTGGCATAAATTCCCATTTATCATCGATATTCAATGACATGGTTATATGCCATGTTTGCTTTTTTCTTCTTTCACCGAAATGTGGTAATGAATCAGCAAGAAATTTTTGTTTTGGTTTGTTTTTTTGTCATGAATTTTATTTTTAAATATATATAAATGACAAGAGATTCTTCGGTTAAATAATCAACTGACTTCTTATTTTTGAAAAGTTTCAACATTAGATGAAAACGAATTTATTTCAAGTCCGCTGCAACGGGAGATAATAGTCTAAAAATTTCTGATTCTTTTTGTTTGTCGTCTTTTGTTTTCAGTCAGAATGTTTCTTTTCTGTATTAACTTTCAACTCATTCCAATTTATATTTCCAATTCCAGTGATTGCAAATCTTGTGCCACCATTGCTTAGGGCAACAAAGCAGTGTGGATAACCAAAACGTGCGGAATCGCATGGGACTTAACAAAATCATAATCGTAACTCGATATCTTAGCATGATTTTACACTATGGCAATTTAAAAAAAAACATGGGAATTTCAAAACCCCATGGGAAAATGCAATTTCCAATGGGATGTCACCATTTCTCATGGGAAAATTTCAATATCCCATGGGAAATAGTAGAATCCCATGGGAAAATGCATTTTCCCATGGGATTATGGAATTCCCATGTTTTTTAAATTGTAACTGTATCAAAGTGTGCAAACATGTCGACTTACTAATGTGATTTTCGTAAGTCCCATGAAATTCTGCATATTTTGGTTATTTACACTAAATGGTAGCTCTGAAAAATGGCGGCATCAGATTTGCAATCACTGAAATTGCAAATTTAAATTGGAATGAGTCAAACCAGGATTATTATCGATGTTATTATAGTCTAGGATTATATCCTCCTTTTCTTGTTTTTTACCATGTATTTGTAGAGACTTTGTCTCATGTGCATTTACTCCATATCCTTTTATTCACCATGTAGTTTCGTCTTTCTCCATGGTTGTGCAGCATGTGATCTTTATAAAGCCAAAGATGTTGCAAATGATTCTTATTTAGAAAAGATGGATGATAATATTTACAAGGGAACTTAATATGTAAAGAAAATTAGACATAAGTTGTCAGTTAGAGTTAAAACCTAAATGGTTTACTTACAATTTACTTTTTGTTATCCTCCGTTCTAATTTCCCTCTTTTAAGCACTCATATCTTCATTAGAAATTTTAAACCATGTACTCCCCGGCACATGATATCCCTTTGTGAGTATCTTGTATTATTTCTGCGTTTTGCAGCTGTCTATACGTCATTGTTTTCTGTGTTCTGGTTTTGACCCGCCTTTGGACTTCGATTTCACTGGGATTGAAGTGCGTATCGAGAATTTCCTTATTTACGTGAATAGCATTTAATTTCTATAGATGCCACTCGATTAAGTGCCTTATTGGTGTTAATGTGCAACTTTTTGCAGTCAATTTGTTATTGACGCCAAAGAGGCACTTAAGGAGGTTCGCTCCTCATGTTTT